>JBBPOH010000141.1:0-19808 GCA_038091335.1 Phylloporus arenicola | reverse complement strand
GTGGATATAAGGTGCCATCAGCCAAGATGCCAAGAGGCCGATTCGTGATGACGAAAGTGAAAGACGTCGAACAATAAAGACACCGGATGGATCGCACTGGACAGACGAAATTAACGGGAAATCGACACAATTACGAAACAATACCCACCATGGGCAGCATTTTGTCAACCAAACACGTGGGCGGTATCAAATTAAGAGCCCAGTTCATTGAATGGCCAAGAGGGGATCAGAATCCGATGAATGACAAGCATAATATGGATAAAGCGGCACAGTTCCATCCCGGTTGTTATAACAAGGATGGAACGGGAACAAGCGGGGCAATAAGGCGGATAAAGGAGAGATAGAAAACTCGTTGACAGAGTGGACCGAATAGAAACAATGTCGGAAATTTTGACCCGGTCATTGCATATGCATGAATGGGGAAAGGTGGTCTTAACGTAGAGTATGATCGAAATTATACCGCGCACACGTTGAGCAGATCCATGATGAGCGTAGGAATCGTGGAGATAGCAAGGAGTTCATGTGAATTTGAGGAACATCGACAAAGCGGGGAGCGTTAGTCGTACCACAGTTTAGCAAGGAAAGGATCGTCCAGCACGGTTTCAGGTGAGAAGGAGCCGTATTGCCGATTGTGCAGATGTGAGAGCAAGCATTACGATAGGGCAGCGGAGTGATTGGAACCGATGAAAAGAAAGTGACAAATACAGCTGACCAGTCAGCGAACTGATCGGAGGGTCAGCCGAGATGCAGTTGGAAACACGTACCGCAGGAATAGATTGTATCTCCTCATCCAGGGATGCCACTCTTGCTGTACTTCCGCAAAAGTGTCAAGAACTAGACCACTTTCCAAATCGCCAGCAAGATGATCCTTGGGATTAGGACGCTGAACGTACATACGAGAGTTTATCCAAGAAAAGGGACGACGGATCTGGGAGCATAAAAATATTCATGCTGTCGTACTGAAGCATGCCTACACACCCAAAGGATAGGTGAACCTTCCAAGTCCATAACCAGTGCTCGGAACGGTCTATGCGTCCTGAACATCTGTCTTGCGAACATCGATAAGAAACCCCGCGGTTCTTCGACAATATATCCAAGTGATTCTCCGTCCAGGTTGCCTTCATGGCGAAATTCAGTTTATATTTCGAACCAAAAACTTTGCAGCGGGACGTCCGGACATACTTATAGTATATCTATTAGACTGCTCAAATCCCATGAAAACGTTGAGCATTTCAAGCTGTCTGGCTGGAAGTTAGACCAAACGAGAAACCAGATTTAGATTTTCTTCGCTACCTTGTGACCACGAGCTCGTCGTTGTTCAACAACAAATGCCCCAAACCTACCTCAGGATCAGCGGTAGTGTGTATGCTTTGCTCCCAAAGGTGAGAGTGGTCGACGAAGGGTTTCTCTTCCGAGGTCCACCCCACTGAAGGAGAGTCTGACTGGGGCCTGTGTGACATGTTGCCTCGGGGCTTTCTCCCAAATCCAGTTGTACGATGTGGAAAACGGGAGAGAGCATATAACCGACCCTGTTGAAACGTTGAAGGTATGCAAGGAGACAAACGCCTTGGCAGCAGACGGCAGCCAATTGAAAGCAACGTAGACATTTTGGTGGCAAGCCTGAGCGTTGTCTCTCAATTGAGAGGTGTTGCTGTAGCGACTCGTTGGCAGTCCTAAGTGATGTGTACTAGTAAGACAGTACCGGAAATACTGACATGTGTGGCTATGTCGAGTGTTTTCACCAACTCTTAGCTTCTGCCAACAACGGTTCGCTCGACCGGTGACCAGCTAGCCCCAGCTCCTGGGTTGTCAATGCATTGGCGGTCAACCGTAATTCGCATTCCAAGGGGTGCACGGTCTGCTGCTACAGCACCCAAAATACAGGCAAGTTTGGTCATATGTAATCACGGCTTAACGAACATGATTCCTTTCGTTCACAGCCCATTGGGACCAATCCTAGGCCGCTGCCGCGCTCGTCCAAACCAGGTCACGTAGAACGCGGTTCTGGCATTCGCCCAAATCATGCCTTTGTTGTAGGCGCAAGCAGAGGCAGCACGGCCGACATCAGTCGCTGGCGTAAACATCAATTAGGCAGAGAAGACCGCATGACATTGCACCGCGAGCGTGTGCGAGGGGATCTCTATATCCCGTCGACTGTTTCGGTCGGGCAATTAGCTAGACTATTAAATATTCGCTTGCGTGAGGTCAATATATATTCCCTGTGCGCAGGAAGCTGATTCCATTGTTTAAAGGTACGCTTCAACGCAAAATGGCACAAGTAGGGATGCGTGACGAATCTTCGTATGATTATGGTTGGGAGCTTTCTCTTCATCTAGAAGCAGGTTGAATTATGCCTACAGTCTTGACCTGCGATTATGCCGCCTTACTCGTACAAGAGTTCGGCCATAACCCGATAATCAATGACGAGGCCTCTTTCGACTTATACCCTCCGTAAGTATCTTTCTTACTGATTTTCTTGCTGATCTCGACGTTAGCCTACATTATTTATCTGAGGATGTTTCACTGACTCCAGCATTGCTTGACAGACCATCTCCAGAAAACCCCCATCGGCTCCCAACCCGTCCTCCCATCGTAGCCATTATGGGTCATGTTGATCACGGGAAAACCACTCTTCTCGATAACCTCCGCTCCTCCTCTGTTGCCGCTTCTGAACCGGGCGGGATCACACAGCATATTGGTGCCTTCTGTGTTCCGTTAAGCATAAACGACTCATCGTCGATGTCAGCAGAGAGGAACGAACGTTCGATCACGTTCTTGGACACCCCCGGGCACGCAGCCTTTTCGGCCATGCGTGCGCGTGGAATTTCGGCCACAGACATCGTGGTCTTGGTTGTTGCCGCCGATGATGGTGTCATGCCCCAGACGCTGGAGGTCATCGAGGCCGTTAAACGCGAGAAAGAAGCGAGCAACATCGGAATGGTTGTTGCGATTAATAAGGTTGACAAGCCCGAAGCAGACATCGTGAGTGCCCTTTTGTGCCTAGTGCAACTTTGCGCTCATATTCTCTTGCTTGTACATGGTGCACAGGAGAAGACTAAACTTGCTCTACTCTCTGCTGGCGTTCCCCTTGAAGATGATGGAGGGGATGTTCCTTGCGTTACCGTCTCTGGGCTTACTGGATCTGGACTCCCTGAGCTTATTGAAACCATTGCTGTACTCGCCGATGTAATGGACCTTCGTGCGGAACAGGATTGCAGCCCTGTAGGATATGTCCTTGAGTCCAGGATGCTCAAAGGGTTCGGGTGAGCATGTTAAGTCACTTTCCGTTGCCGTTTTTGTGAATCCACATGCGTAGCCCTGTTGCAACTGTCCTGATGACTCGCGGTACACTTTCTCCAGGGATACCTCTTCTTGCAGGGACTTCCTCGTGTTCTACACGCCGTCTTCTGTCCCCTTCCTTGAAATCCGTCACCTCAGCCGCACCCGGTACTCCTGTCCTTGTCACTGGCTGGAGGTCGCTCCCTGCTGCGGGTGAAGAAGTCCTAGCAGGTAGTGAAGCCGATGTGAAGAAAGCATGTGCAAATCGTCAACGGAAACGGGCTACAGAGAGTACTCTGAGTGATGTCGAAGCAATCAACGCCGCGAGGCAGGCAAACAAAGAGAGGGAGGAGAAAGAGAGGGAAAATGCGTACCAGACGAGAAGGGGCAACCGTACGCCGACCCAAGTTGCTAACTCTGTTCTAGAACAGGCCAAGAAAAAGTATCTTCGGATAATTATGAAAGGAGACGTTAGTGGCAGCGTTGAGGCCCTTGTTGGTGCAGTCGTGGATATAGGGAACCAGTTGGCAGGAGTGAAGGTCATTTCCACTGGTGTTGGAGATGTTTCTGATTCGGATGTTATGATGGCCAAGGCAGCAGACGGTACGTGTGTAAGTTTGACTTTTGCGTAGTCGTTGATTTCTGCGTCAGCGATGATAGTTGCCTTTTCCGTTGGCGTGCCACGGGCTGTCCGTGCTTCTGCGTCCCAGAACCATGTCCCGATATATATGTCCAACATCATATACCGGGTCATTGAAGATGTGCGAGATCGCGTCATATCACTCCTACCATGCACCTACGATATCAAAGTCACCGGGGAGGCGAAAATACTTCAAATATTCGAGGTACAGATCAAAGGAAGTTACAAGAGAATTGCTGGCTGTAGGGTCAACCATGGAATTGTGCAACGATCAAACGCCATAAGGGTGCTAAGAGATGAGAAATTTATTTATGAAGGTGAGCAGTGCTATGCTGACATTGAATATGTTCTGAGTTGAACCTTGTCGTCGCCAGGTTCCATAGATGCATTGAGGCATCTGAGGAGGGAAGTGACTGAGGTTAGAAAGGGTTCGGAATGCGGCATTGATTTACAAGATGTCAATAATCTCCAAGAGGGCGACGTTATTCAAACATTCCAGAAAATAGAGATCCCAGGCGAGCTATGATTATCCGATGACTGATTCAACCTTACTCCCCTAGGCATACACACATAGAAACTCGTAGGTTATCTAGTTATATCTTAATCCTCTTCAAGGATGCATGCACAGACATATCTTAGCATTGATGACAATCTCTTACATTGCTCGGTTTCTATTCTGCTCGTCAAGTATGATTTCCTTGCTCCCAATCGTACCAGTTTTACCACCCACGCCAAACGTCAAGTTGAGATTACTGAGATCCCGTGTTGTCTTCTCAAGGACGGACCAACTCCTCGTATCCAACTTCTTCAAGACAACCTCCACCTTAGTCCCAAAGAACTTGTATGACGACCCTTCCGGCACTACTGGACCGAAAAGCTGAATACTCCGTTTGAACCGTTTCTGTGCAGGAAGATACAGATCAAAATGGACCTGCAGACTCTTTTGAGTATTTATAACGAATAGATGATCGCCCGCATCCAACCTGTGTCTCTTCAACCGTCACATTGCTTTTGTCCTTGTCAGCCTGCTTGGCAAACACACACACGTGCACCTCGCTCGGCGTCTGGTAGTGATCTACACGGCACTCAGTGAACTGTTCAACCTGATTGGTAAAGTGGTCATGGTCATGATGGGGACGTAATAAACGGCACCGCGCACCAGGCCTTCGGATGCACTCTGCTTTGGAACAAAAACATGGCGGCCTTTCTTGCATCCCTCGATCTTGAGGAATTCTTCAAATTCCAGGACTCGTCGTTTACAGCATAGGTAGCCCTGAACATTGTATGGAAAGCGTCAGAATACAGAAAAGTACGTGGCGGATGGTGTGATCCACGTAATTTACGAGGCTACATACCTTGCTTCCCTCATGGAAAATGGGCTGCAGAATAGATTGATTAGGTGAATGGACGGTGAATTATTAGCACAGGTAACAAGGAATCTAGAACGTACTGGTGCTGGGTGGTAGGTGCATACGGTGCCTTCGCCATTTCCGATGCGGTTTTCTGCATCACTAGCGAAAACTACACTACAACCTTTACATTTGCATGGAGTGCCGGGCACGACAGCTACGCTTAAATCATCCTCCTCTTCCGGAAAGGAAACTGGAATAGGCTTGACAGGGAGAGCAGTAGCGGGAGGCGCAGACGTCCTTGTTTGAAGCGCTTGTGTCGTATAATAGGTTTCTTTTCCTTCAGTCGATCCCTTCATGGTGAGAATCTCGGTGGATACAGGCTTCGCCACCTGAGGAACAATCTGCGGCACTGCTTCCGTGTGTGCGCCAACCTCACATCCCTTGCCCGCGTGACCGATGACTGTTAGTAGCGAACATTCTCCGTCACGCAAAAGATGCACGCATACAGGTATAGCCATGAAATCGTCAAAGTCAAGAACGGGCTTGTTGATCCTTGAGCAGCATGACCATGATTTAAGCCCCTCATGGAAAACCTGATAGTATTGAAAAGTAACATTTTGAACGATCAATCTAATAAGACTTTGGAACTCACTGGTGCCCCAGGGTGATAACGACAGCTGGTTTCCGTGTTCTCTGTCACTAAAAACTCCTGACCGCACCCTCTTTGTGCACAACGCGGCATGATGGTGAAGTGATTGCGGGATATTCTAGAGTTGTAAGCACCAACTTCAAGTTCTCGATAACATCAAAGGTGCACAAAGAACACCGGTTGGCTTATATAATTCTGTATTGAATATTCGTGAAGACTTACAAGTTCAAGGCAAACGTGCAATCAGTAGATCATTGTTGACCATAATACAGTTGGACACAAATGACTACCAGGTAAATGGCAAACATTTTCTTTCTACGCGCCGCGCAGTGAAATTTAAATACTATCAGTGACCGGTGACCGTTCAAACGTTCAATATCCACCCGACATCCGCCTGTTGACGACCACTTCGATCCAGGTGACATAACGGACATTATCTGGGTCAGCTATGAATTAATACAGTCCAAATGGTTGATCGATGGGGCCACCTGTGTATCACCCAACACGCTGCCAGATGAATAATAGTGCAGGGCACGTTATCTGAGCAAGAACACGACTATGCAAAGGGATCGCGACCCACCCGGAGTCGCTGAAGGGGTGCAATCTGCCCTGGCGCCCGATAGCTCAATTGAATCCAGTAATCAAGTCGCTGAAGCTTCAGTCCTCGTGAAACACCGACCATGTCACATCCGACGATCCTGGCTCTGTGGGAACGCTACACGTCACCGACTCAGGAGTTGCTAAGCAGTGTAGAAGTGCAATGCAAGAGCATGCGGGTGAGTTCGTTCTAATACAATCACTTGATCATCCGGTGTCAATCAGCGATAGATGAGAATATCCTGCAGGGGTGCAAGATGCGGACATGTTCCAAGGGACAAGGAGATGCCTTCGCATTCGAGACTATCCCAGACTCAGGGGTGAATGCAGGTGGGTCGGAAACGTTTCACCACCATCGTGGGCGTCATTAGTCATTCCACTTGCCGTGCCAACGCCGCATCAAATGTCATGTAATAATAACTAGTCATGTGGACCACTCAAAAGTTCCGCCTGCCCGATGCCGTTGCGACTTTCCGGGACAAGTTTCATGTTACACGGAAGGAAATAAAATGTAGTTTACCTAACCAGTACCATCACATAAAAATTTTATGGTGTGAATTGAACTAGCACATGGCATGAATCATGGCGTGCTCAGTTTGTCAAGTCCATTATGGACCGAATACTACTACTTGTCGGATCTTAGGTTCTCCCCTTCCATGCCAGTGGGTTTGCATCGCTACTCCCTCAATGGTACAAGATCCGTTCCAACCTAAGACTTGTCGACTTACGGTGATGGGCGCTATTTCTCCCGATGGCGATCATCGAGGAAGGTTTGATTCAACGTTCAGGCCGGCAAGCGCCACAAGGAGCTGTATAGCCACATGCAGATACCAGTTGGACGCCAGAATACCTAATGGAAAGTGATATATGCGGGCGCGTGTACAGTGCCACGGAGCATGTGGACGGGGATCATTGCATGGTAACGTAGCAGACCCGATTTTTGGAGCGCACACGAGGGCGATCGTGGGGCATTCACATTGCAACTCCAATCCATAAGCGAGCGGAACTAACTTGAACCACTCTCCGATGCTAGCGCCGCGATCAGCTCCATTGTACATCAAAACTCGAGAATTCCATTTCAAGAGCGACAGTTCAGTTCAGGCCTGAACCAAATGACTCCCATACCAGAAAACCCACACCCCATGGACCAACACGAGCTAACATGCGAAGAGCGGAAGAGATCCGCCTATGAATTTTCGATTGTAACTCGGGATATTCATGTAAACTTGCCGAATGATCACGGAAGAATGATAGAATCCCATCTGCCTGAAGTTTTTGCATCAAGACGGAATATGATGGTTGCCGACTATCCGTGTGGAGTGTTGCGTAAAGAGCAATGGTCCGGCGTGCCACATCCCATGGCCTACAAGCAGTCTCGTATGTCAAACCTGCCATCACACCGCCGCAAACTAGTGTGAACGCATGAGCAAATCGTGGCAGATTAGACATGGGAGGTGTCTCGTTTCTCGACAATCTTCGGCGTGACACAAGCTTAACCTTGTTTCCTAGCTTGCGAGTGATCTCAAAAACCGTGAAGAAAGCAGCAAAACCTGATAGGCAGAGAGATAAGGTACGCCATAGTAGTTCGAACCCACTTACCACATACGTCTTTCCCGAATCCCCATCCCCATCCAGCCCATCCACGTCCAGCCATCCCGCCGACATCCTTCATCCAAAGCCTGACTTGTCTAATGTCTTTGATCTGATCTGATCTACTTGTGGCATGAAGTGGTTGTGTTCCCCGGAACACTTCCTTCCACGCATGGGACCATTCTTTTCCGGTTCCGCCCTCAATAACAAGCCTCACATTTTCCACTGGTGCAGCGACCAAGGCTTGCATACCGCCTGCAGCAGCACCTGATAGCGCAACCGTAAGCATCGAGTAAGCACCGAGGTGAGGTCGCAAACAGCTGGAGCACTCGGTGTACGTGGTCCAGAGCACCGTACCCAGCACAGCGTTGGCAAGCATTGGCGGTAGGAAGTGCTTAGGTATTACCATGAACTACGATGACATATGTAAACTTCGATTCGGACACGCGAGACAGGAGAATACCACACCTTGGTCCTTGACAAGTGACAGAATATACTGAGGGCTGAGAGTGGTGCCATGTCTGTTAGCATGCCCCCGGAGCGAGTGCCAACCGCTCACTAGGTGACGTTAGCGGAGGAAATCGGAAGATGTTCGACTTGCCTTTGGATGGCCTAAACAACCTCACTGGACGGGAGAAATACAAGGCGATTGCCCGCGTGGTCGTCCGAGCCAACGCAGCATAGATGGGGATACCATGCTGTGAGTCCTGACTGTCAGGCGAAACGGCTTCATGCATGAGCATAAGGTATTTCGTTGGTGGCCTATCTGCGTCGTCTGACTGGTGTAACAAGATTAACAGTGGTGGTGTTGACTTGTGGCGAACCGAATCGGAACATTCCAGTTTGGCAATAACTTCACTTTCATGACTCGGCCTCCTCGCTTTGTGTCTACTGAGCTCTCAAAAAGAATCATCAGGCAGCTAACATGCACTAGGGCTATCGATACATCACTGCCAGAGGGTTTCAACTTCTATCCAAGGTTCTTTGACGAACGCGAGCAGCGCTTACTATTGGCTGTAGCTTTGAGTCAACTCGACGCGATTGAGAATATACGTGTCCGCCGACGCCAAAAGGATTATCGTTCTAGCAATCCAGTCTCAGATAATGTTCCCGTGAAGAATTTATTCTTGCCAGATAATTACTACACTTTTCACGTGGTAAGTGCCTAGTCTCTGAACTGTCCACAAGTTTTTTATGCCTGTCCGTTGGTGTTTTCCGCAAGGGTCATTACGACAATGTAATTCGGAATTATCGCGAAACATGCCTCTCCACCTGGCCAGAATCTGAGGTTCAACGCCTGATTCCGGTATTAGACCGCTTGCGCGCTCTGTACCCTTCGGTGAACACACAGACACACCTGCTGCACCTGGCTTCAAATGGCGAAATCCTCCCTCACATTGATAACCTCTCCGCGAGTGGTGGATGGATTTTGGGCGTGAGCTTAGGGGCTACAAGAACATTGAGAATGAAATCTCCGGACTCTACAGAGTCAGGTAGCTTTGACATAGCTCTTCCCTCTGGCAGCGTTTACCTACAGAGGTGATACTGATCCACATTCATATCGGATCGTTACGCTGAGTATTCTGCAGGGACGATATCCGGTACCATTGGACCCATGCAATTCTGCCATCAGCAGTTAGGGAGCAAGCCATGTGCGGACAACGTGTCAGTATAATGATCAGGGTGCGTATGCAATCCCCAATAGTTCGCTTTCTCTTATGTAGTTTGAACTAGGATCGCAAAGACGCGTGAATACAGGCGCTGATATGCTGGGTCAGTACTCAGTGTTGATGACTTGTGTAACTCAAAAGTTAGAGCTTTACTGCCTCCCACACACGAAGTACATTCCCTGATTGCAGCTATTGCTGAAACATATTCGGAAATAGTCCCGACCTGCCGACCACAGAAGCAATACAAATAGTATCTCTGACGCGTGCTTAGTGACTCCAGGTTCGGTTTCGAGATGAAACTAGGATCGCATCGAATGTGAAACGACATTTTTTTTGTTTCCGCTCGCTCAATGACGTTTGATCAACTTGTATATTGTTCGCATGCAGCAAGAGCACTGGCGGACATGATGCGAAGGACTCACCCGAGGGCACAAATGGGGTACTGGGTACATTAGTCATGGGGATGTGTCACTGCCAATGATAAGCAACCTTCGGGGTGAGAATGAGGCAAGAACGAGGGGGTAGTGCCCCCAGCGGCGGGCGCCGCGAAGGCGTCCTCACCAAGTGCTGTCTGCGATCTAGAAATCAACTGAGTGTTAACCCCAATCTCGCGTGCACATTCAACGGTCTAGAACTTGATGTCAAATTCTCGCTTCACTGGTTCATCGCCCCAGTTTTGTCTTGTTCACCAGGGAGGAGTAAGCGACTCCCTATACTGCCTGCCTACCGTAGGGGCAGGACAGCGGAAACGTGCGGTTCGGATATATGGGCCGGTTCCCAGAACCCTGGTAACTGAGGCAGCCATGCGCGAACTTTACACGCCAAAACAAAACTGCAGTAATCTCAAGTCCAAGCCTGCTGAACTGAGGACGAAACACATGATGCGTATTAGGAAAACTCCGCGGCTACAAGCGAATAAATAACGATATGTCGATGGAAGGAGAATGATACAGTGTGGGGGGATGGCCTGAAGTCCGTGCGTGGCTCTAGCGAGTCTAACGAAATCTACAATGCCGACGAGTTCGTGCGCGCCCGAATAACGACTCGGATCAGTTTACTTTTGAGATGCTGGAGACGCTGGAGTCGGCATTGGCATTAGCATTCAAGCATTGTGGTACAGGCTACTCACGGAAGACTGCGATGGCCTTCGTTCCCGTCTAATGTTATAAGGACTATCTGCGTACCCTGCAGACTGTTGGGTGAGGGATACTCCATAACGAGCAAGATACGCACATCTGCAAGCCGGCTGGTTTCTTTCACTGTGCCGTACTTGGTCTCGCCGCAGGCGGTCCAGAAGAAAACTCGTGTGCCGTTCTGAACCCCGTGTCAATAGCGTTTGGGAGAGCAGAGGGGCCAAGGGACTTACGGGGTACGCGTTCATAGCCAAAATAGTAGGCAAAATACAATTCCCTCTGAAAGTTGAGAGCCATTGGTCGTGGGTCGCGGCTGCTTATAAGCCTTTGGACCAAGGATCGAGCGAGATCTGCCTTCCTATCTTGAGATATTAGTTCAAGCTCCAAGTGGGGAGCAGTCGGTGATAAGACCTACTTGAACAGGCGTGCCTAATTCGTCTGCAGCCTAGAAGGGCTAGTTGTTTGGGGTGGAAATCTAGGAATATCGCTTATTGGGTTTGCGAAGTAACGACACATTTCTTGTGGCGAGCATTTGGAATAGCCGAACTCAATTAATTCACGGACAGCCGTTGTCGCGCGACTGAGAGGGCGTTTTAGATTGCCTGGTAAATCAAATACCACATTGTCTCAGAACTGTGAGTTATGAAATGTATGAATTCGTGAAGGTCGAGGCAAAGCGGCGTCACAGGAGGGACGTAATAGTGCTTGAGGACTCAAGTCCTCATGAATCACCCCGCGATGAAGCAAACAATCCAACGACGCATGGCACACAAATGCAGTTACGGACACGTTGCCATCGTCCAGTCGGACCTGATTCAAGGCCTGATCAATGATCCTCGGCCTGGCCCACGGCGTGAGATTTCATCTGAACGGAGCTCTGTAACTAAATGAACGGACCTCAGTAAAGGCGAGGATCGTGTACATACGTGTGCAGCTTTCAAAGAGAAACGCAAGGCGTCGAAACCCAGTCGAAAATGAACGATCCAAGCTGGACACTTGTGTAATGAATGTTCAAAGGCAGTGGTGCTTGGGAAAACAGCGGCGCTTGGAAAATCTGACTAAGGTAATTGCATGCATCGGGCAGCTCTTGAACGCACTCAACCCTTCATTGCTACCATTGTGACCAAGAATGTCAGTCGTTTTAGTGACGGGCTCCTACGACCACGAGATTAGATTTTGGGAGGCTTGGAGCGGAATTTGCTCCCGCACTATCGCAAGGTCGGGGGAATCTGGCGTGAGCACCATTTCTTCAATCACGTTGCCCAGATCATGATACGGTCATACTTGATTCCGTCATTAGCAAGTAAATCGTCTTGCTATCTCTCCCGAGTAATTCAACTCCTGTCGTACTGGGGAAACTTTCATTCTCATTCCGGTTCATAGCAAACGTTTGTTGGCGGCTGCAATTCACAAGAAAGTCTACATTTACGAAATCGCAAGCACCTCATCCACTCCCGTTCGTTCCCCCCCCTGCTCTTCGTAACACAGGTAGTGAAGCATGCAAATTGCTAGCTGACGTGTCTTGATGCGCACACCATGAATGTTACCTCCGTTTCCTTCCACAGTGAAGGAAAATGGTTAGTTACTGGGAGTGAAGACGGTACCATCAGGATATGGGACCTCAGGTACCCATTCACATCCTCATTTACTTATTTTTCTCATCTTTTGTGTTAGGAGCACGCAAGTACATCGTACTTATGATAATGGCGCCCCTGGTAGTTTTATCACGTTTACTTGTTAGACGACGCTAACGTATGCATGCTCAGTCAACGATGTTTGCGTCCATCCTAACCAAGGAGAACTCATATCCTGCGATCAGGCAGGATGTATCAAGCAGTGGGACCTATCTGAAAATCTTTGTTCACATGAACTGGCGCGTTAATTTCATCTCCATTTTTTCGATTTCCTAATGTGTGAACGCAAGACTCCTGCTGGCGATGTGCCTATCAGATCAGTCAGCCTTGCTTCTGATGGATCGTGTTTGGTCGCTGGAAACAATAAGGCATGGGTCCAATGCTAGGGTTGCGTTAGTACTCATCGTTCCGTAACCAGGGCAAATGCTATGTCTGGAAAATTAATGAAGAGAAATCTGACCTCCCCAGATACCAGGCCGTTACCAAATTCAGCGCGCATAAAAAGTATATCACCCGCGTCCTTCTCAGTCCTGACGTTAGGTGAGTCGTGTATCAATCAATTTCCTGCATACAACCGGGGCTCATGCGGGTGTATGAGGTATCTTGCCACATGTTCTGCGGACACTACGGTGAAGATATGGTCTATATCGCAAACGTATGAAATGAAACAAGAAAAAGTGCTCCAAGGACATCAACGATGGGTGTGGGACTGTGCTTTTAGTGCGGACTCTGCATATCTGGTAACAGGTAAGAAACTGACATCTGACTTTGATCATTAATTTGTGGTGCATGCTTGTCCATAGCATCCTCGGATCATACTGCTCGACTCTGGGAGATGGCTTCTGGTGAAACTGTTCGACAGTATAATGGACATCACAAGGGTATGTCGAACTTCTGTTACTCAATGAAATTTCATCGAGACAGTTCATCCAGCTGCGGTGTGTTGTGCGCTTCACGATGGTGCTGGTTGATTTCATACTGGGTAGGGACATGTGTCCTTGTCTTTTGGAGACCATATTGTGACCAGAATGGTATGAAGTCACATCTTGGCAATCACCTTAGGGAAGTCATTTACGATGTGCGACACTCGGTACATTCCGGATACGGTTTGCGCCGATCGACAATCTCTACACTAGTCCACGAAATTGACGAGTCGTCCTAACCCACAGGTGCTGTATCATAGAACATATTCTGGTTTGCCTTCAGAGACGGAACAATGAGTTGGTAGCTACACTGATCGCTAGATTTCGCCTCATTGAGCGTCAACATGACTGGGGGAAAATGATGGCATGCATGAGACAATTGCCTTCTCAATATATCTTCTGTGACCGTATCAGATAACTTTAGACAAGAGACACGTCTCATAATTGATCATATCCACCCCTCGGTCTATACCCACCATCAATTGTTCACGCGCCCTCCAGTAAGGGAATCTCTCCCCGAGCTTTGGCAAAACTACTGGCACAAGTCAGTGGCACCACTGCCCAATGAACTCGAATCTTGATCCCTGCAAACTCCGCATGGTGTCTATCTTGTATGATCCCCCCATTTTGAGACAAGTGATATGAACGTCGTTGTCTTGGTGGTTTCAATGAAGACCGCACGATGAGCCTCGTATGGAATAAGATTGCCTCCGAGCGTTCAGAACATGATTGTGCTCCTTTTGGCCGAGGGAGTGCCTTATGAGCCAAAATTATCTTTGCGCGACCAGTAAGAGATGAGAGAATGTGCCCGGCACTGACAGCCTTGCCGCAGAGGTCAAATTCATCTATCAAGTGAATTGGTTGGGCTGGTGGGGACATCATGATCTATTTGTTCCCATGATTGGCTGGTCCTGGGATTTTAGTCGGCTCTGTGGTAGCTTCCTCAGGCATGCTGCAGTAGCGACCAGGCTATTCATCTCATCCTTGAAACATCGTCAAGTGGCGATCCATCTTATCTCCATGCCATCATGGCAGTCTACAGTACTGTAACCCGCCACCCAGTAATTTCTGTCAGTGAGTACCTGTCCCTGCCACATGAAACTGACAGGAACTGCGGAAATCCCGGCCGAACTGAAAACATGACAGGATCTTGACAGAATATTAACTCGAAGACTCTCACCTAGTCACGCGGCGCCATGTCACAACAGCGTAAACACACCGACCGGCAATCTCCTGGAACTTCATCGTTGCGTGGACATCACGCGCTAGGTGTCGTGTCGTGAGTCTGTGTGACGCGGTAGTCCGGGTCCGAGGGCCGAGTCAGATCTCTACGGGGTTGAAAACCAGCATCTGAGACCAGTGACAATCCCCGTTGAACGGTTCCACGGCCAGTGAGCACGAGGCTATACGCCATGTTGCTTCTGCAAGGTTAAGTTACGGCGTGTAAAATCGCGGGAGCCCACAGCAGCATCGCGACCCTTGGGATAGTCGTAATTTCCGCTGCAGTGTTTTGCTGCAGGTTGGTGCAGGGAATGTTTGTTTCTTCTTCCCCAGTGCTAGTGTAGGTGACATTTCTCCTGTAATTTCCGTCCGACAGGCCCATCCACTGACTATGTACCAGAATACATCGTTGTCTTTTGAATTTGAATGCATACACTGCGCTCGGCCGAACGGTGGCTGGGTGGCGCCGTGCCGGAGCTCCGCCGGAATTTCTCGGAGGGCCGCCAGGGGCATTCGACGCCGCCATCAGTTGGATTGGACCGGGCGGAGCATAGTGTGATTTGGTTTATCAGCACCACTCGCTCTTTCTCCCGCCCTCACTGGTTCTTCCATCCATGGCGCACTCATCCAGCGTCTCGCACCAACTTCCTCTGGTTTCGGAAGAGCCTTCTTCTCTAGCAGATAACGGCTTCTACTCCGTGCAGCGCGATCCAAATTCTTGGGATCACTCGCTTCCCGCAGATCAAGGTCTTTACCTCGCAGAGTACGAGAAAGACGCCTGCGGTGTAGGCTTCATTTGTCATATCAAAGGCGAACAGAGTCACAAGATCGTCTCCGATGCACGTCAACTACTCTGTGCCATGACCCATCGTGGTGCCACAGGCGCTGACAGCCGTGATGGCGACGGCGCCGGCGTCATGACCGGTATTCCCCACCTTTTCTTCCAGCGAGAAGCTGAAAGTGAGATCGGCTGCATTCTACCCGACGCGGGCGAGTATGCCGTCGGTAATGTCTTCTTCAAAGCCAACGATCCCATTCAGCTTGAAAACTTCAAAGCCGTCTTTTCCAACATTGCCAGTGGATTGGGTCTTCGCGTCCTTGGCTGGCGCGAAGTTCCGACGGACGGTACTATCCTAGGTCCTGCTGCCAGCAGCAAGGAGCCAGCGATCTATCAACCTTTCGTTGTCCTTCGCGATCACTACGGTGACGGCACGACATGTCATAACGGTCCTTTCGATGCCAAATCATTTGAGCGCCAACTTTATGTATTGCGCAAGCATGCCACTCATACTATGTTTGTGTTCTCTCATTCATTCAGAGTAATGAACTTCGCTTAACAATGTTCTGAATTTCTCGTATATAAAGTTCCGTGGCAAAGGGCTTCTACGTTTGTTCACTGTCCTCCAAGAACATCGTATATAAGGGTCAGCTTTCACCTCCCCAGGTGTACAACTACTATCATGACCTCAACCATGTTTTGTATCGTTCGCACTTTACTTTGGTGCATTCCCGGTTCTCCACGAATACCTTTCCTTCGTGGGACCGTGCACAGCCAATGAGATGGGCTGCTCACAACGGTCAGTTTACATTGCACTTCAAGCATGAGGTAAGATCTAACACGCCGCTTTAGGCGAGATCAACACAGTTCGCGGCAACAAGAATTGGATGAGGGCTCGTGAAGGTGTACTGTCCTCCACGAGCTTCGGCGATCAGCTGGATCTTCTCTATCCCATCATCGAAACTGGGGGATCGGACTCTGCTGCCTTCGATAATGTGCTGGAGTTACTCGTTGTGAATGGTGTCGTCACGTTACCCGAAGCCGTCATGATGCTCATTCCTGAGGCATGGCAAGGAAACGAGCACATGGAGCCTGAAAAGCGGGCATTCTATAACTGGGCCGCTTGTCTTCAAGAACCCTGGGATGGTCCCGCTTTGTTTACCTTCAGCGATGGCCGTTACTGCGGTGCTAACCTCGATCGTAATGGTCTGCGGCCATGTCGTTTTGTCGTCAGCAATGAGGACATTATGGTTTGTGCCTCCGAAGTCGGCGCGGTCTTCATTCCCCCGGAGACGGTCGTGCAGAAAGGTCGTCTAAAGCCTGGTCGCATGCTTCTCGTCGACACACTTGAAGGAAGGATTGTTGATGATAAGGAGCTGAAACGGAACACAGCTTCCAAGCAAAACTTCGCGTCATGGGTCGAGGCTCACGTCCTGCATGTTCCAAAAATCCTTAAACGTGTAGTTCGCAGCAATATCTCGATCGACCCCGTCATCGACGATGCACCTCTCAGCAGCGATCCGAAACTTCTCGCGTTTGGTTACACAGTTGAGCAACTCAATCTGCTCATGCTCCCAATGGTCGAGAGCGGCAAGGAAGCGTTGGGCTCAATGGGGAACGACGCACCTATAGCTGCAATGGCCACGCAACCTCGCATCATTTACGACTACTTCCGTCAGCTGTTCGCCCAGGTCACTAATCCCCCTATCGACCCAATACGCGAGAGCATCGTTATGTCACTCGAAGCTTATGTCGGGCCGGAGGGCAATCTTCTGGAGATGAAGCCGGAACAATGTCACCGCATTCTCCTGCCATCCCCGCTGTTATCCCTTGAAGAGATGAATGCGATGAAGAATTTGAAGGTTGCCTATGTCACTTGGCCATCGATCACCATCGACATTACTTTCCAGAAGGAGGAAGGTGTTCCCGGATATCAATTAGCGTTGCAGCGTGTATGCAGCGAGGCAGCTCAAGCTATCGAGGATGGCATCAAAGTCATCGTTTTGTCTGATCGCGCCACCGGTCCCTCTTGTGTCCCTTTGTCCGCGCTGGTGGCGTGTGGTGGCGTTCATCATCATCTCGTCCTGCAAAAGAAGCGTGCCAAGGTTGCCTTAATGGTCGAGACAGCCGAAGCTCGCGAAGTCCACCATCTCTGCGTACTCGTTGGTTATGGTGCGGATGCTGTTTGTCCTTGGCTTATGCTGGAAACAATACATAAAGTCGGTCGAGAAGGGCTGTAAGTTGTCAGAGCACAGGTCTTGTATCTCAGCAATGATTGACGTATATTTACAGCATCAAGGGCGGCGACAAGTCTGTCACGGATTTGATTGCCAACTATCAAAGCTCTGTCGACAATGGAATTCTCAAGGTCATGTCAAAAATGGGTATTTCCACTCTGCAGTCTTACAAAGGAGCCCAGATCTTCGAGGCCCTCGGCCTGCACAGTGAAGTGGTGGAGCGTTGCTTCATCGGGACTGCGTCTAGAGTGCAGGGTACAACATTTGATTTACTTGCACTCGATGCCTTCGAGCTTCACGAACGTGGCTGGCCCTCCAGAGAGACCATTTTGCCGCCGGGTATGCCTGAGTCTGGCGAGTACCACTGGCGAGATGGTGGTGAGCCGCACATCAACGATCCCGTAGGGATCGCCAATTTGCAAGACGCCGTCAGGGAGAAGAACCAGGCCGCGTATGATGCGTATGCTCGCAATGCCAACGAGCAGGCCAAGCGGATCCACTTACGTGGTCTACTCGATTTCCGCCTGGAAAACGCGACGCCAATTCCCATTGAACAAGTTGAGCCATGGAACGAGATTGTCCGGCGCTTCGTGACAGGAGCTATGTCATACGGATCCATCTCAATGGAGGCCCATTCCACTCTCGCGATCGCTATGAATCGGCTTGGAGGCAAATCGAACACTGGTGAAGGTGGAGAGGACGCAGAAAGGTCGCAAGTCCTCCCCAATGGTGATACGATGCGTTCCGCAATCAAACAAGTTGCCTCAGGTCGCTTCGGCGTCACGTCTAACTACCTGGCTGACGCAAACGAGCTACAAATCAAGATGGCTCAAGGCGCGAAGCCTGGAGAAGGTGGTGAGCTCCCGGGTCACAAGGTTTCGGTTTCGATTGCTCGTACTCGTCATTCGACCGCTGGCGTTGGTCTCATATCACCTCCCCCTCATCACGACATCTACTCCATCGAAGACCTTAAACAGCTTATTTATGATCTAAAGTGTTCAAACCCCCGCGCGCGGGTTTCAGTGAAACTTGTCTCTGAGGTCGGCGTGGGAATCGTCGCTAGTGGTGTCGCGAAAGCCAAAGCCGACCATATTCTGATATCCGGGCATGATGGTGGTACCGGCGCCTCTCGTTGGACCGGCATCAAGTATGCCGGTTTACCGTGGGAACTTGGCCTCGCAGAAACGCATCAAACTCTCGTTTTGAACGATCTTCGCGGTCGCGTAACAGTCCAGACAGATGGTCAAATTAGGACTGGACGAGATATAGCAATCGCTTGCTTGCTTGGCGCAGAAGAGTGGGGCTTTGCAACGGCCCCTCTCATTGCAATGGGTTGCACAATGATGCGCAAGTGTCATCGTAAGTCTGTCGTTCTCCTGCGCCAGAATTTTCTTGCTTACACATTCTCAGTGAATACGTGTCCTGTCGGTATCGCCACTCAGGATCCTCAACTTCGAACGAAGTTTGCTGGCCAGCCTGAACAGGTTATCAACTTCTTCTACTATCTCGCAGAGGACCTCCGTACCGTTATGGCGAAGCTCGGCTTCCGCACTATCAATGAGATGGTTGGACGTGCTGATATGTTGAAGGTCGATGAGAAACTCCGCACCACAAAGACCGCTCACCTTGATCTATCCGCCGTGCTCAAGCCTGCATGGCAGATGCGCCCTGGCGCCGCCACGTATCGCGTTCGTCAACAAGACCACAAACTTTACATCCGCCTCGACAACAAGTTTATCGACGAATCGGAGCCTGCGCTTACCAAGGGTCTTCCTGTCCACATCGAGTGCGAAGTGAAGAACACCGACCGTGCTCTGGGCACCTCTCTTTCTCACCGTGTCTCTAAATTGTATGGGGAAGATGGCTTGCCCAAGGATACTATCCACATCCGCGTGCATGGCTCTGCCGGTCAATCCTGTGGTGCATTCCTCGCTCCAGGCATTACAATTGAATTGGAAGGCGACGCAAACGATTACGTCGGAAAGGGCCTATCTGGAGGACGCCTCATTGTATACCCACCAAAGTCGTCGACATTCAAAGCAGAGGAGAATATCATCATTGGCAACGTCTGCTTGTACGGCGCGACATCGGGCGAAGCATTCATT
>JBBPOH010000140.1:0-19903 GCA_038091335.1 Phylloporus arenicola | reverse complement strand
CGTGGCCTCTTCATCTGCACACCTATACTTTAAGCATCCAGAGCATAATCTCACCCATGCGCTGCTCCATCATCTCCATCTCTCTCGTCTTATGCGCTGCGGCGTCTGGTCTCTGTGCCGCCGTCCCTGCGACGCCAACCAGTGTCAACAAGTCTCCACAAGGCGCATTGTGGAGGGACCACGTACACGAGGAGGTCTATCCAAAGACCAGCTCAACAGAGAGTGGGTAACCTCATGATAGATGCGTGGCGTGTTGGCTGACACGAATGATAGGCCTAGCCCCAAGCGCGACACCGACAACTGTCGTGTCCAACTAGCAGTTGATCCAAGAGTAAGTCTGATTCGAATGCTTAGGAGGATACTTACGCGTCGGACATTAACAGGACATTATTTATCTATTTTATATTATAGAGTAATTTGGATGATAACTGTAGCCGTTAACTCTTTATTTCCCACACTTCAATTACTTCAAGGACATTGGCATTCGTTGTATGTAGTTGTTCCCTTTTGTCTCCTTCAAGCTTGCTTGCGTTTGCGTATTCGTCCTAGTGACTTATTCCATCGGGCACACGTTGGTCTTTTCCATGATACTATTCATCCTTTCTATGGTACGGACTTTTTATTCACCTGGACTTGGAGGAACAACAAGAGTAGTATGGTACTTTTCTAATAATATCAGACTCACCCCCATTCAGCGTGATCGCTACTAGCGGTTGCCGTCCACATTGACCTACAGTGTTCCTCGACAATGTACACGCGATCCATACACATCTGGAAATACAGTAGTTCGCTTAGCGCTACTAGTAGCAGCCACGGTCTGATCCCCTCGGAAACGCAGATCACTCGATCTGTTAATGCTCAGCGCACGCAAGTCTATTTCTGGGTTTGGGGATCCAAACGTCATTTCTGTAGGTGAACAGTCAGTCCTGGGCTTGACAAGGTAACGGGATTAGCCCATCAAGCATCGGTATGTGCCTAACGCAGCCAAATTACGAAGGCCAGGGGAAATTGCTCATGTATTGTTTTTGATCAGTTCCAAATGCTCATTTTATAAGCAGGTTGAATGACCCATGGGAATGGAGCCTGAACGATTGTGTCGTTCACGAGATCTACCTTTGGCTAAGGAAACGCACCTTGAACCTGAGCACACGGTGGAAATTATTTTCTGTGTCGTCGGTGCAGCCTTGATAAATGCATGCTCGTCATAGCCTATGCGCACCGCGGGCAGTAGGTCCATGGCATCTTGTTCGCAGGATCAGACCTTGTATTTCGTGCGTTTGACACGGCCTCGGTGTCGATCGGGTAACATGGCAAGGACCACAGCGGCGGTCTGCAACATGTTCATGTTCAGACCCACCCGCGATCTCAATGACGGGATTCCATCGCCATGGCCTAGTCCAAGTATGTGCCCGTAAGAGAGACCACTCTGCGCACATATATATAACCCAAACTTGAAGAAGACTCGTGACGGCGACGAACAGGTGGGCCATGGTGTTATCTAGACCACGACTCATCTCGACTTGATCCTTCCGACAGCGATGGCGCATCCGGATGCAAAACACTTTCTTGACGAGCGTAATACAACTGGAGGTTAGTGACTAGTGATGTATGGCGCACAGCCATAAGTAGGCCATCTTGAGAACCTAAATGCCCCGCCGATCCGTCGACCCTGAACGCAGTCTCGAGCTTCCCATGGGAGGGTAGTGGTGTTAGATAAGATACGTTTGTACTGGAACACCAAGAGGTCATTCATTTTTGCCTGAGCGTCCCCTGATTCTGTGAGTCTGTTGGGAATAGTGCAGAGTCACATTGTGAAGCCCGTAGGCTGGAGCAATGATTGGCCCCACACATTGATCCGCAGGCTCGCAGCAGGTATTTGTTGGGGTTGGCGGGAAGATATCCCGTGAGCCTGTGTCAACGACTGACACTACAGATCTGTGACTCGGGGCGATGGCTGTCGAGGTATAAGACATCACGTACTACTGACTCAGCATCGGCCTGAATTGACCTGAGCACTGCGTCCTTGAGAAGGGATGTCAGCTCCGTGATTTGATTGCCCTCATAGGAACGGAGATGATGATGGCGTTGATACGTGATGTTCATCCTAGTTGCACTTTGACGCGCCGCGTTCCAGGGCTTGGATCATGGGGCAGCCTTGAAATCCGCGCCAAGTTCACTGCACGCACCGAAATATAGCAGTGCAGTGCAAAACCGTGTGCTCATTGTCGGTAACTACACGACTCTCCTGAATCAAAAAAGAGACCCAGTTGTGCATTGCAGCATGGCGTGGATAGGCGATGTAAATGACCAACCGAAATAAAAGGGCTCGGGGAATCGTGACCTCTTCATCTGCACAACACCTATACGTTAGGCATTCAAAGCATAATCTCACCCATGCGCTGCTCTGTCATCTCCATCTCCCTTGTCTTGTGCGCTGCGGCGTCTGGTCTCTGTGGTGTCGTCCCTGCGACGCCAACTAGTACGGTCAACATATCTTCATCTGGCGTACACGAAATACTTCCAAGGCAAACTTTCAGAGAGAGTGGGTATCCTCACGAGTTACGATAGATGCACGATGGTTTGGCTGACATGAACGGCGGTCACAGCCCCGAGCCCAATAGGCGTTTCGTCCTAATGTATGGGCTGACATGGAAGGCCTCGAGCGCGACACCGACAACTATTTCAATCAGCAGCCAATGCAAGAGTAAGTCCGGTTCGTGGGCAAATAGCTCAAGGATACTCACAACTTTGACAGGACTTTTATTTTTATTTGTATTTTATAATAATAATCTAGGTTATTGATAAGTCCAGATAACCCTTCAACTTGCACTTGCTCCTCTTCTCTCGACGAGTCCTCCGTCTTGCTTGCAGTGCTTGCAGCAACTATGACAGGTTCTTGACTCCCCTGCTGAATTGTGTATTCGATTTCTGTCGATTTGCGGTAATACCAGACTCACCCCGTTCAGTGTGATCGCCACGGTTGCTGTCGTCGCCCACCTACTTGGAAATAGGTCGCTGGTGGCCACAAGTCGGGTTCCATCGGAAATGCAGATCACCTGTGTTCAGCGTCACAGGTGGTTTGGGGGACTAAACGTCATTTCTGTAGGTGAACAGTCAGTCCTGAATTTGACAAGGTAACGGGTTAGACCGTCGAACGTTGGAGTTAGTAACCATGTGCTCAAATTCAAAGTGAGTTTCCTTGGCCAAAAACAGAGCTGGTGAACGACACAAGGGTTGAGACCCATTAGCTGGCGTCCAGGCTCTTTTCACAGGCATTCCGTTTGCTTATTATCAAAGTAATCGCCACCTCTTCGTAGCCCTTGGAAATCGTAGTTTACGTGGTCGGTGTAGGCTTGATATGACGGGGCCAGACCCACCGGTCTGAAGCAGCAATGGTATTTCTCTTCCCTCCTGGAGTCCTGGTACGGCTTCCTAAGACGGGTCTGGATGTCACTCCTCCTGCGCCTCAGAGTAAGCCTCAGTTTTCACTTGCAGTATTTTATAAAGGTATTTGGATCTTTCTGGGAGGCGAGGACGGCCTCGAGAGTGTGGCAGTTTCCTTGCCACCATGAACGTTAATCAGCTTCGTCATCTCCGAGTAAACTCACCTTGATGGATCAAGGCTCTCGTGATTGTGGCCTGTTTGTGTCCGCAGCGTAACAGCCTCATGATTGTGGCCCGGATTTTTTTTTTCCATTCGGAATGCCACTGGCAGTACCAAGACAGGGGATCGATGACTCAAAAGGAGTAAACGACATTGAGGATCGTTGTGTGGCTTTGACGTGTGGATCCGCTTGCGTTCGACTCGTTCGTTCCTGTCAATCTCTGGATTCTCGCGCGTCCTTCTTGCGTCGTCGTTGACGTTGCTCTGCGACGCGGATGGTCGGCGAGGCTAAACTCGCTCATCGCGCCTGTGCAAGCCTGTGCTTATCCGATCAATTTGACAATTTGTCTCGGGTATCCAAATAAAGCGATAGTGTTGAACAACACTCTCGTCCCTCCTCACGAACTTGATGATCAACACTCACGACGCTCTGTAACTTATCACTTTGAATACCATCCTACTTTGACAACCAACCACCTGTTGACATTTATGATTTTCAAGACTATGACATGCTCGTTCTGTCTTTTTCCGTTTGTTGTTGCTCAATACACCCCAGCTTCGAGGTGAGTATACCCGCTTGTTTATCTCTGTGAGTGGACTCACTGGTGATAGATGGGCACAAGCTGTCGCGTTACAGGATAGCACGTTATATGTTCATGGCGGACTAAGCGATCCGTTCAACTCCTACTCATACACCTCCGCACCAGAGATACCCGACCTCTTGGTCCTCGATCTTTCCACTTCCTTTAATGCTTCCTCTCCCCCGTGGAAGCTTTTCGCATCCTCCTCTTCGCCCACACTCGCCTGGCACACATTATCTGCGTTCAGCACCGTCGACCTCTTGCTCTTCGGTGGCCGACCGGGTGCAGACTCTTCGACAGTTCTCACAACCCGCAATGACTCCTCGGGTCTACTCTCAACCTGCAACTTGTCCGCTCCATCTTTTCTCATGGAAGCGCAGAATTGGGCGAATGAACCAATGCGCAGAATTCGTCATTCCGCATCCTTTACGAGCGGCAAGGTGTGGATCGTAGGCGGAGAACGAGCAGATGGCTCTGGTAATGCATTTAATGAGCACTACTTCTTCAGCCCATCCGGTCCAGAATTCGTCCAGTTTCCTTCCTCGAGTAGTGCACCCCCAGATATATATGGCCACACCTCCCTTGTGCTGCCAGATGGACGTCTCCTGGTCCTTGGAGGATACTGCGCATCGTGCGCCGCGCTCGTGCCCATGAACGTGGCATGGTCACTGGACCCCACGCAGAACCCTCCTGCTTGGGAAATACTGTCTATCTCAAACAACACATTGCCGAGTCCTCGACGCGACTTTGCGTCTGTCATACTTTCCAATGGACAGGTCCTTATCCACGGAGGCGGCGATGCGCAGCTTCAGACGACGTACAGCGATGGCTGGATCCTGGATACAGGTCAGAACCCCATGGTCTGGGGTAGTGTTGCAGCGCTCGCGCAACTAGGAGCGAGGAAAGACCACTTTGCGGTGCAAGCAGGTGGTTATGTATTGTTCTGCTTTGGTGAGTTTCGCAAACCGCACGGTCGTGACCATGTCAGCTCATTGTCATCTGTATTGTATCAGGATATGGTTCCTCCTCCCCTTCACCGGCTTCCTTGTTCATATATGACCCGACGGCGTCCTCGATGGTTCCGTCCTACAACGCTCCTTCCCCCGGCTCAACACCCGCCATTACTTCATTGGCGGCGCCATCACAGACGGGTTCAAAGCCCAACTCCGATGGAGGAACTGGCACTGCCCCTCTGGTGGGCTCCTCGGGCACCTCCCCGTACGGCTCGGGCGCAGCCTCTGACTCAAGCAAACATACTACTGCTATTGCGCTTGGCACAGTATTTGGATTCTTTGGGCTCGTTGCAGGTTGCCTTGCAACGATATACTACATGAAACGACATAATCGTAGGAAAAGGACATCCGGAAGATTCTTTCCTCTTTCTGACGATCCAGAATCACCGTCAGAGGCGAGCTCTGTGGGTGGCGTTGCACCGGAGGCGGCACGTCTAAACAGCCAACCCAATGAAGATGAAAGAGGCGTTGGTGGTCCAGCTGTGATAAAGATTCTTGCACACCTCGGTGTCGACAAGTTCAAGCACAGGCCCAGTCAGCCCCGCAAGGACATGTTTGCGGACGAAGATACCAGATCATTTGGCTTGGCTGGCCCTTCGGATACTGTGCAAAGACGGCTCAGCGACAGGATAAGCATCTGGTCCCTTCGTTCTGTCAGTGCTTTGGTGCGAGGGGTGATAGGTCGTGAACCAAGCAGATCTGGAGGGGGTCGCGAATCGGAGAGTGGCGATCATCACCGTGACGGGGCCAGAGAAGGCCTGATTCGTCAAACGAGTCTTCCCAGCGAATATTCTTCACACCTAACCCAACAGAGAGACGGGAGCTTCTGGTCCTATAACGACTCGCTCGAGAACCCTCTCCCAGACGACGGATATGAGGACAGTGCCGTGAAGGAGGGGGTTGTTGTTTATGCTACTCCGATCAGTGATGAAATATCGACCCGTTTGGGCTCTCAAGATTCCGTATGGCCCTTTTCAGTTCGCTCACGCATGCTAACCCCCCTCAGAGAAGCCTCTCGTACTTCCTTGTCGGATCCCTCCAACTCGCTTCCGTCTATACAAGATTCCTCCCATGGACAGATAACCTTTGGTGACGTGGAGCCCGCCGCGCTCTCCTCACCAACCAGCATCTCCCCAATGCTCCACAGTCCTATCATTTCTCGTATCTCTGATCCACACGTCGCCTCGTCCGCCCCCCAATATTCTCCCATTTCTGGTGCCACACCATCTCATTCACCGACTACATCTCGCCCCGACAGCT
Organism: Phylloporus arenicola; assembly: GCA_038091335.1. Classification (NCBI taxonomy): domain Eukaryota; kingdom Fungi; phylum Basidiomycota; class Agaricomycetes; order Boletales; family Boletaceae; genus Phylloporus; species Phylloporus arenicola. The sequence continues at coordinate 13,445 of JBBPOH010000140.1, read as the reverse complement.
GGTGGTCACGTTTGACGAAATCTCCGCTCCTTGACCGCCGCACTTCGATCACGTCATCCAAACCACTCGATTTTAGAGACCCTACGCCCGCCCCACCTCTCAGCAATCTAGAGGACATGAAGCCCTCTTCTACATCGGAGCCTTCTGATGACAAACATGGTGACGTACCTGCTCAACATGGCAGGACAGTGTCTTCCGCCCACAGCGGGCGGACGGCGAATACCGACTCCGCGGAGCATCTCGGGGGCAGGTATGACGTTGTCCAGCGTCTGCCGTCTGACGGATCAAGCTCGCAACGCGCCCCGTCGCTGGGTTCTGCGGAAATAACCGAGCAAGGGATGTATGCTGTCAACGCCCGTGCGCGCTCCGAGATCTCTTTGTCGAGTAGCGCGCCCCACGTCGATCCGCCACATTCCTCATCGCCCAGGGCTGGCCCTGCCTTGTCCGTCGTCATAGAGGCGCCCTCGATGCCTCTGGTGGCGTCAAAATCGGATCCGATGGCCCCAAAGGGCGCGTCGGTGGCCGGTAGAGTGAAAGCATATGAGCGCAGGATGTCTCAAGACCTAGAGTCCCACCAAATCTCACCCCTCCGAAACACCCGACATCTTGAACAAGTCCCATCTCGGACGCGACCGACGATACAGTACGGCGTCGCTCCGCGCGGCTCGTTATTTATCGCCAACCCCGATCTTGGACATATGTGACTTTACGCGGGATTTTTAATTGTTTGTTGTATAAGGATGGTCACTGTATGCCGTGTTTTGCAAGGGCTGGATGACAGCGTGTGTACCCATTGACTACATTTCATGGACTTGTTATACCTCACACCGTTACGTTTGTGTGCGCACCGATTTCGTGACGGTTTGTAGAGACTCGAATGAATGACGATGGCTCCGTGTTTCACCAAACCCGCGAAGAGAAGCCGGAAGAAGAGGGGAAGCCTGTCATGTCCATTTCATCTCGTACGTTGACGGCGGCCAATAGGGTCGTTTGTGTAGATATAGTGTAGCGCAATGCGATGGCATCGCAGGTGACCTGTCCCGTCTATCCACAAAGGGTCAGAACCCGAGTCATCACGTCGTACCTGGCAACTGGGAAATGACTGCAAAGATAGGTTGTCAACAATGCGGCTGGGACGAACCTTAAAAAAATTAATCATTCAAAGCTGCTCAATTTGCCGGGCCCGCGAGCGCAAAAAAGAGTGGAGCGGTCCGCGCAGTTTCTACCGCGAAGCAGCTGCGGGCGCTGGTGCTAGACGGAGATAGAGCCCCGCCTCAAGACTGTCGCTCGTGGGGATCACATTCCTTCTTTTTTTGCAATGACGGGCCCCAAAAAGTCAGCCTAGGGACAGAACGTGATGCTTGCCAATGGACAGATGCCTGCACCCACAGGGCAGCGGAGATGGACCTTGATTCCATTGTGCAGAATCCAGACTCGGAGGGGGAGGGCACGTAAGTATATGATGTATGATACTTGATATGATGATCAAATTGTGTTTTGACGGCACGATGGCAAAAATCGCTTGGAAGGCGCAACCCCCGGTAGGGAGTGGCTTTCAACCGGAAGGGGACAACAAACACCAACGTTGACCGTATCATCCAATTGAGAGCCATCCTGTGTTTGATAGGCTGTTGGCGTGCTGTGCTGCCACTGATGAATCCTAAATGTGTGTCGAGAGAGGGGCGCCTAAGCTCCGAGGTGAAACCCAGAATTCAGGGTCTTTGCCCACACGAGGACGGCCTTGCCAACTGGCAGAAGAAGAAGATCAGTGGCGCTTCACGTTCCCAGAGTCATCAGACTGCGTCGCTGTCATGTCCTCAGGTCAAGATGGAAAAAACGGTAGCGCAAGCCAAGGCACTCGATAACAACATACGTGCCCCAAGTTGTCGTAAGATCAGAGACCATCCAGTTTGGAAAGAAAGAGAGCTACAGCGAAAGGTGGCCGCGAAGCATATCACAAACAGGGCCTTGGCCTCATTGCGCAAGGCTGAGCCTCCATTCTCAGATCATCCTCGCTGGCTCCTGTGCCCGAGCTTTAAGAACAAGGTTCATTAACGTTGGTTCCCCCGATAGGTACGTAACGGATGGCGGGATGCTGTATTTGATCAAGGCCAACTTGAAATTGCCCTGCAAGAACGTTTTGCCCATGCCAGAGGATCACCCCAGATCTATCGGCGAACGTGGAAGTGTTCCAGTTATCTGCCTCATGTTGGACGGCGCGTCACACACCGACACTAACTACAACTTTGATCATAGGATACAATTACTCCTTGAGTTCTTTGAGCAGTTGCTCGAGATCCTTGGACTTTATTTCCTCAAGAGCCTGTCACAGCGCTTAGAGTCTGATGAGATGGCGAGATATTCATCTTACCGCGAGAAGCAACTCGACGTATTTCTTCTGAGCGTCTTCTTTGCTTGTCCCCTTGACTTTGTTCCACGCATCCCTATCGATAGAATTGAGCATGATTACTGGCTAACAGAGAGCGCTTTGACCATTTAGCCTTTGCTACAAACTCGAGCATGCCCGGTCTGTGGATGCCTATATCGCCTTCGGTTCCTGGATGCGCGATTCAGTCAGAGACAGCTTCGATAGTCCCAGACAACGAACCTTGCTTGTAGTATGCATAGTACTGGCAAGATGTCTCAGCGATCGCATGATCTCTGAGGGTTGAGCACACTCACGATAAGCTTGGTATCTTGATCAGGCTGGTAAGGACCATCCTTGGGGAGATTCTGGACGTGGCTGGTTGCCTTGTCGAACTTTTCCTGCACAGACAATGTCATGGTTGTGGTTCAAGAGCGTGGACTGTTGAGGCAGTTGAAATACACGAGCCTCGTGATCACAAGGACATTTTCTCGATCGGGAATCTCTCGCAAGCGGTTTCAGTTTGGCACAAGCACTGGTGATACATCCAGTACAAATAGCACATTCAGTTGGCCGTACAGTATAAGCAGCGGTTTCAAGAACATCGGTTGCTGTATGTGTGACATGTCACAGATGTGACTGACCGTGTCGGTTGCGCGGCCCAAAGGGCAGAGTCGACCAGACAAAGACTTGTCCGTGACCCAACGGTTGTCCTGCGGTAGGACTATGTTGCCCTCGGTAGCCGCACCACCCTCCCCGCAGGAAATACAGCGAAAACTGTCTTTGCACTCTGTAGCCAAGCCCAGGAAGGTGCGATCTAGCGCTGTATGTCCTTGGAGACCTCGTCGTGATATGCGACATCGTAGAGTCCACCCGTGGCGCAAGCGCATATTTCCGGCACAGAATCGGACTCGGATTCGGTCATGTCGCCAGATATGATGTCTCCCACCCATTCACAGTCGATGGGCTCTGGTGTGTTGCTCTCTGGGAGCAGCTCACAACCACCCCTCTCGTCGATTGCAGAGCGTGCGTCAGGGAGCGGTGAGGAGTCAGAAGACGAGGAAGGTCCATGGAGGACGGCGGATAAGTCACAGTGTATTCAAGACTCTGTGGATGAAGGTGTGATCAAGTCTGGTTATCTATGCAAGAAGGGCGAGCGGCGCAAGGTGAGTGCCTGGTGTCAGATATTTGTTGCTTCATCTAAGCACATGCAGACATGGAAGAAGAGATGGTTTGTACTACGACCTGCGCATCTGGCCTACTACAAGAACTCTGCGGAATACCAGCTTCTGCGACTGCTGAATCTTTCGGACGTGCACTCGTGCACCCAAGTTGCACTGAAGAAGCACTTGTACACATTTGGGGTCGTCACATCTGTGAGGACATTTTATCTTCAGGCAGAGAGCCCTGAAGACGTGCAGGGTTGGGTTGGAGCAATCCAGGAAGCACGGGAGACGCTCATGATGACGTCGACCCAAACGTCGTTGACTGCGCCAGGGGTTGCGGAGACGGCTGCATCGGTGAGCCGGAACATGACTGTGACACCTCCACCAAGTCACCCAGCGCATGGACAAAACGCGACGTCGTCGGATTCGGAAGATTTGTCACCGAGTGCGCAGCGGACATATTCTACATCGTCACAGAACCGACCGGCGATTGGTTCGTCACCTGGACGGGGTGGAGGTGGGAAGGAGGGGACCAAGGTCGTCGTATCCGGCTACTTGATGAAATGTGGATCAAAACGACATAATTGGCGCAAACGGTGGTTTGTGCTCTATGGAGAGAAACTTGTGTATTCTGGGAGTCACATGGTAGGTCCGGTCGGCAGACGTGTGAGATCTGATGTGATATTTACTGGATGGCAGGACACGAAGCCACACCGGGAGTTTTCAGTGACGGAGATCCTGGACGCGTTGGAGTTTGATATGCGATCGCACAAGCATGGGGGTGGCATACCACCGCCAGTGATGAGCACGCAGGGCACAGGAGATCCACGCAAGAACAACTGCACGTTCAAGATCGTGACGACCAAGCGGACGCTACTGCTGTGTGCGCCGAGCGAGGAGGAGGAGATCCAATGGCTGAGTGCAGTTCGGGCACTGATTGCACGACGCAAGGGCAGGAACGCGAGCGTGAGCGGGCCGAGCGGGGGAGGTCATGACGGCATCATCTAGCACTTTGATAAGTGGCGCCACTGCGACAAGCGCGGAACTTGACTGAGCCAATTAAAGACATAGTGTTCGGTAACTTGTCAGATAACCGGTGTGGCAGTGCTGTCCTAATCGGGACAGATCTACGATGTCCGAAAAAGGCGCGCGTGTAATCCTGCAGTGGATGCTTATAATACGCCATGGCCACAAACACGTCCCTCGTCCCTTCCCACTCCCACCATGCCACCTGCCCCAAAGTCCCCTCAGTCACGGAGACCAGGCCAGCCTAAATCAAAAGGCGCAGTTCGCGCCAAGTCTGGCTGTTACACCTGCAGAATTCGCCGCAAGGTCATACCCACTCTTACAGCTTGGCAAGCCCGCCCCTGACCACACCACAGAAATGCGACGAGCAGAAGAACGGTGAGGGAAGCTGCACGACCTGTGCACGTCTCCGTCTTCAGTGTCTCGGATTCGGCGCAAAGCGACCAGAGTGGCTGCGCGTACGCTCCTCCCACACACACCCATCCCTCTGTCTCATGTCCCCCAGGAGAACCGCAATGTCCTCGACCTCCGCGAAAGGATAAAGGCGTTCCTTGCATCACAGGGCATGATCAAGGGCCACTCTGGCTCTGCCCCACGCACCGCTGAACACGAACCGCAAATACTCACTCTCTCCGTCGACTACGCCTCCCCCACAAACAGCCCACAGACACCGACCCTCTCCATCTCCTCCACCAATGAAGACCGGCCTTCGTTATACCCCCTCCGCACTGACCGTTATGAAAACGATCGTGAGCCATCTCTTTCTTACCCCTTGTTGCCCACTGATCCCTTATCAGGTCTACCCCTCATGCATGGGAGCCCCGACTCCCCCTTGGATCGAAGTGAATACCCTGAAGTCCTCCTTCCTCCTGCTGTCCCATACCCTTCGACTCCTCCTGTTGACAATAGCTTAGTTTCATGTAAGACCTCGTATCGTTACTAAGTATTTGTATGTATATTAGTGCTCAATGCCCTCCTTGCAGGGTCAAACCTTTCCCTCCAACGCCCGCATTTCTCTGAATTCTCAAGATTGTATAATGCCCACATTCTTGAGGAAGAAGACTTTGGTTCCGGCGTATCCTCAAATTACATGATTGTGCCTGCCCCTGCCCTCGATCAATTTCCCTGGCCCCTGCTGGACGCCCGCCAAAATGCTGCCCTCGACTACTACATGAAACACGTTCTTCGCATGCAATATCTTCACGCTAACGAATCGCTCGACTCCATCATATGGAACCTTATCCACACCAGTGACAATGCCCGTCAGGCTGCCTGCCTCCTCTCAGACCTCCATCGCAGGTGCATCCAGCGAAACACTCTCGCCACCATCGAACCACAAGACTTGGAGGCCTTGAGCCACATGCAGTTGGTCTCCCTCAACAGGCCCTTGACAGAGGGCGATGCGCTTGCTGGCTTGTGCATCGTATCCTACTTCCTCTTTAGCGGCGGGAAAGGTCAATGGCAAACCTTTCTCGACGCCGCTGCCTCGTTTGCCCTTTCGATCCTTAACCACCCTGGAAACGGTGGTCCACGCAGAGTCCTCTTCCGCTGCTCCGAGAGCATTCGCTTCATCATCAAAACCTCCATCTGGTTCGACGTCCTCGCCTCCGCTACCCTCCTGCGAGAGCCACGCTTCTTGCAAGTCATCCGCGAACTCTATGGCACCCAGACCGCCTTCTTTGACGGCGAGCCCGTACTGCCGATGACCGAGTATTCCATGATGTCCGTCATGGGGTGCGACGACCACATCGTGCTTGCCCTCGCCGAGATCGCCAGTCTTGCCCGCTGGAAGGAGACCCATACCATTGCTGGCAACCTGAGCGTCAAGGAACTCGTGCAGCGCGGCCACAGGATCGAGGAGCTACTGAAGAAACCCAGTTCAGAGGCATACGAGTCTAGCAACGAACCCGAGCAACGTGCTCACCAACGCTACCTCACCTCTGAAGTCTTTCGCGCGTCGGCGCATGTGTACCTCCACTCTGTCATCTCCGGTGACTATCCGCGATGCCCAGAAATCATTGAGGCCGTCGATAACACGGTCAAGCGCTTGATGGAGGCCGAGGACGGCCACACCGGTCGCGCAGTGGTCCGCAGCGTCGTCTTCAGCATCTGTATCTGTGGCTGTCTGACAGAGGATCCACGCCACCAAGCCTACTTTCTCAAACGCCTCGAGGAACAGCAAGGCCTTTCTTTTGGAAATTCCCTGCAAGTGCGCTATCTCATCCAGGAAGTCTGGAAGCGACGGAACGGTGGCACTGTCGACTGGCGCCAGGTCATGCGCGAGGCCGAAATGCTACTCGTGTAGCGTGGCTCGCTTCAATACTTTTTTTTTTCTCTCGCCTGGTTTATCATGCTCTCAAATTGGTCATTTTTTCCCATTTTGTATGATTTTACCCCATCTGCACATGTCACAACACGAGCATTCTCTCGGCTGCTGGTCAGGATACCTGCCTGTATCGATTGGTTCACGGTACCATGGATAATCATACCCCCCTCACTATAAGCTGTAATCTTTACATGTTTTTCTCACAACTCGCTACAATACAGCCACATGTGGGGAATGAGTCAGCCCTACGAAATGGAGCGGTGCACAAGCTGTGGATGGCAATCGTATCATGATCAGATCAGCGGGGATGTCGAGCTATTGTGCCTCCATACTCGGTTCCCGCGTACGTGAAGAAGCCAGTTGCCTGGCAATCGATATCAAATTTCATTCTTGTATGCGAAAAGGTCAGGGTGGGCCTGCAAGGTCCTCGCCGAGGGCATATCAGATGCGGCCAAGCCAGCCAACGTCAACTTTATGCCGAGAATTTCGGGCCTGCTGCTGTTTGTCAGCACGCTAACGTACAGAACCGAGGCGAAACTGGGCCTCGGGCACTTCCTGCCATACACATCTGGGCGAGAAGATATGCCCCAGAAGCGTATGGTCACGTCTGCCGTGATGCGATAGGCGTGCCTGTTCATATGTGGTAGGTGCCTAGCGTTCTGGCCTGCTGCGGTCTGCCGGGCAGAAGCCTCAAAGGAGGTGAAATGACTTGTCCATGGGATCGCAACGTTTTGATCCCCGTCAGACGGAGGCGTCGAGGAACCGTCGTGGGCCCCTCCTCGACGCAGTCAACCCGGCATTCAAGGAACTTCTCACTCTCGCGGCATTTGCCATCTCGTTTGGTGTTTATTTATTTATTTCGTCCTTCTAAATTTGTGTTGTTCCCCGTCTTAACACCCGTCCGGATGACAGACGTTCCCAGCTATGACGCCGGGAGACTCGGTTTACCGTATCCCGCGATCCAGTCGCAAGCCCTTGTCCCCGACTTCGAAGTGCTTCACCGGGCCCAGACAACGGGCGTGTTTTAGTGTATGAACGAACTGATCGGACGAGCTGCTGCATATACTACGGGCGAGCCGCGAACCTCGCAGGGTGCATCACCCAACGCCTCGCCCCGTTACTCCACCCCGATGGTGACTTCCAGTTCCGTGGGGAAACAAAAAATAGGACGAGGCGGCTATAATGAACTCCGGAATCCGAACATGCGTCGACGTTCTGTCGCCGGATTTGGGGAAAATTCCTGTATTGATGCTGTTCGGACACAGGATGGTCCTGGAGCCGAGTCCCGGTCGCGGCTTGTTCATAGCCATCAAACTCGGACGCTTATCTAATTCAGCTTGTCAATGAATTAGGGCTTGCAAGGTTCGATACGTTAAAGAGGTCAGGATGAACAATTTGTCGAAAAACATTTCCTATCTGACTCAGTCTTGGGCGTCGAGTAGTGAATACCATGTGCGCGGGAGAGCTTTCTTTCCGTCGCACCTGCGTCTGCACCGACCGGGATCTTGCCATAGCCCTCATGCGGAGTTAGTACCCGAACATTCGCATGCAATTACTTCACGACTCACCAATATGGTTTCATGCACTGATTTCGGCCCCTTGGTACTTGTTCCTCTGGCTTCTTTTACCTGCCCGTGTCAATGCCATCACGCCGCATTCTCCTTTGCGAGTCTGCGAAATCTATATCCCCGACTACCTCATACCCTCCGCTTCATCGGCGATTTTCCTTCTTCATCCTCCGATCCCTTCATCACCGCTTTCCCGACGACAATCTGCCTGTCACTTGTACTTTTTAATAACGTCCCCTCTTCTCGAGCCCCCCTGACGCAAACACATTACCTTTGTGACGCACCATGTCTCAGAGGAACTCCAACTCCTCCAACGGCAGCCAGTCCCCTTCCCCAGAAACACCATCCAGGATTACACCACCAGATCTCTTGACGTCAAGAACGTCAGATGCGACCGACCCACATAACACGGGCTCGCGAGCAACACCCAACAGAATGCCACTAGACCTTCCCCGATCAACCTTAGCAGGAAGAGGTGGATGCTGGTTCGTACCTCGTCTCCTCGTCCTTGCTGCCAGCTGACAAACCCGCCAGGACCTGCCGACTGCGTAGAAAAGTGAGTCATTTGTTCAATTGCTTCTTCTCCTTTAACCAGTCCCTCGAAGAAATGCGACGAGCAGCGCGAAGGCAACTCTTGTCATACGTGCAGGCGGTTGCAAATTGATTGTTTAGGATGGGGTCCGAGACGCCCAGATTGGATGCGCGTACGTGTCATCACCACCTTCTTCTCTTGTTTATTAACTCGTTTCCAGGACAAACGAGCCATCGAAGCTTATAAAGCAGACATCAAGGCGAAATTGACCCGAGCTGGCCTCATCCGCGGTCAACCTCGTTCTTCTATAATGCAGGCTAATTCGTCCTCGTCCTCGTCGACAGTGTTTGCCACTGAACAATACCAGAACCCTGCAAATGGGTCAACAATGCCAGCCTTCATCGACACTGGGGCAGCCAATCTTACCATTCTCGACACAACATCGCAGGGTCAAGGCGATAGCCCGACAATGTTGTCTATGTTCGGTGAGCAACACGCATCAAGCGCTGCTCAGCGACTAAGATAGAAATTCAGGGATGCCGCTCAGCTCACCTTTCAGTATGAACCTACCGCTGATTGACCCATCATTACCCCACCTCATCAATCAATCTCCATACACACCATCCACGTCTCTTTCTTCCTCGCATCCATCGCCCCAAGAACTTGGCCTGTTTGACCACACCTTTGACGGTGTCCCACTACAAGCGCTCGGTTTCAGCCATGAAGCCACTGCATTGTCGACGCACCCATTCCAACGCGAACATGTATTCTATTATTTTGAGCAAGTCAGGAAGTCGCTTTTCGCCTTTACGAGCAATTCTGCTGCAAATGCAATATACTCTGTGAGTTTTCTTGACCAAAACACAGACTTGGTCAAACTCACGAGTCCATCAAAGACTGTATCTCAAAGCCCACAGGGCACCTTGACGAATGCTATATGTGCACTAGCCAGTCTCCATAACATGCGCGTTCGCGCCACCCGAGGACTAGAACCAGTGAACGGCACACTGGAGAACTCTTCAGCATTAATATTTTATGATACTGCCCACGCACAGTTGTATAAATCTCGAGAAGGAGTGTTGACAGAAGTTGACGCTGACGCTGCGCTGCACCTCCTCGGCTTCTCCGTGTTTTCTGGAGGCGTGACCGACTGGCGGCCAATGCTTGACATTGCGAACGACTGGATGGTTCAAACTGGGATCCCGGTGCACGAAAACCCCAAACTGGCCATGATAGGTATGAGCCAGATTGCGCGGACAGCACTGAAGGCCACAATGGTGAGAGTGCACCCGTTGCGCCCAACTATTGCTGATGCGTCGTCAATAGTGGTTGGACGTCATGTCGTCGATTACTCTGCATACGGTGCCCAAGCACCTGGCTTTTTATCGACGCCTGTACCGGGGAGGAGGCGGCTTCTGGTCGGCTACTTCGAGTATGAGTGGCAAAGAAGACTGGGACCTCCGGATAGACAATCTCACCGGATGCCCGGACGAAGTCTTGCTTGGTATCGCTGAGATATCCACCCTCTCGTGTTGGAAGGCACAGGAGATGCGGAAGGGCTGCCTAAGCATGAAAGAGCTGATTCGGCGTGGAAATATCGTGGAAAGTCACCTTCGCTCATGCGAGACAATGTACTCCAGGGAGTCCGATCAAACTCCACTTCACCCAGACCTTCCCGTCGGAGAAGACGTTAACTTGAAGGGAATCCCAGGGTTTCCATCCACTGTTGAGACGCGACAACTGGTAGCGAAGATATATCAGGAGGCAGCAATATTGTACTTGCACACAATACTGAGTGAGCCGATTCCAGGTAGGGGACGATGACAGTGGAACAATGGAATGATGGCTAATGGGTTTGCAGGTGTGCCGGAAATCGTCCAGAGTGTCGATGCTATCACCCAGCTTATACGCCAATTGCCCATGTCGACGCTCGATCGGACACTGGTATTCCCAATATGTTTGGCAGGGTGTCTAACAGACGACCCTTTGAAGCGGGAGATATTCAAGACGAGATTAGTCGGGCAACAGAGCCAATTTGGGAATGTCCATCAGGCATTGATGGTCATGGAAACGGCCTGGCAGCGACGGGATACGAGAGGAGGTGCAGTCGAATGGTGCGATCTCCTGCATGTTCAAGGCAGAAATCTACTTTTACTGGTTTGAGACTGGACAAATTAGTTTCATTTACGCGTTGGCGTGGTTGTTATACTACGCACTGATATATGTGACAGTCAGAACTTCGTCTGCAACAGTAGTGACTCGATCCTAGCATGTTATTACGAAGTCAAGGCTGTCTGAGGAGGCTGGAGAGTGGTTCTGTGGGCGCGCACGGGTGCCTGCAACAGCGCGACACCTTGGACTATATACCGGACCGCACGGAAATTGCGCCTAACGTGCAGCCAATCAACAGCATGTAACGCATCAATCAGCGCCAGCGCCCATCACCAAGCTGTGTGATTATGTAATTTAGGTCATTAAATAAATTCTCAAAATAAATATCACGTGACCGACGCGTCGCCTATCTTGAACCGCGCTGCAACGTGGTGGCTCTTCTTTAACTTTGACGACCATGTTCAAAATATTGCCCTCTAAAAGGCTACCCTCGACCGAGTTCACTATGGTGACTACTCAAAACGGGAAAGAAAACTTTCCAGATCCTCTCTTTGTAGCATCTCCCAAGCCATCCAAGGCGACGCACAAGGAAAAGGCAAAGCATGAAAAGTCCAAATCGTTGAAGATAGACTTGTCAGCTGAACCCATCGTCACGAACCAGGCGTTCGATAGACTTTTGGTGAGCGATATCCAATCGAAAACGTCCTGATGCTAACCGGGACGAACAGGATGATCTCCAGATCCCACCAACTCTCCGGCCAAAGTTGGCCAACATGGATGCGACGGTGAAAGCGGCCATGCTCAAGTCATCGCAGGTCTTGGCGGTGAATCCATCCTCTGCTTCTCCCATCCCATCCACCCCCCGTACAGTGCGCAAGGCGCGCAGTATTGAATCTATAACGTCGCCTCATGCAATGGGAACAGACACCCAACCAAGACGAGGTGGACTGTGGGGATCTCCTCTTGCCGGCAAGAGCACCACCGACCTGCATGCTTTGGACGGTTGTGAAAGATCTCACGGGAGGGGGGCATCGTTTGATGCTGCACAGACGCTATCCGGTCAAGCCCCTGTGATCCCTGTCGAACTCGTGTCGAGCAAATCTAGAGACAAGGCCCTTGGGAAGGGCACGACCCCCGTAAAATTTTGCAGTCTCTTGACGTCGTCCTCGAGTACTACACTCGATATAGAGATTGTCAAAAAGCTGAGACTCATGCTAAGAAACGAGGCAGCAAGGTAGTCGCATTCTTCTGGTAATGACTAGGAGACTTGTTTTAACTTGTTTCAGCTGGACAGAAGACTTTCTCCGCTCCGGAGGGTATAGTGCGCTGCTAACGAGGCTGAATGAAATTCTCGAAGTAGAATGGCGGTTCGTTTAGTCTGTCTTTTTCCAACGAGACCCTGATCCAGATTCCAGTGAAGAACAGCACGATGATCAAATGCTTCACGCATTGTTACGGTGCTTCAAAGCTCTCTCCACATCCTCTATTGGGTGCTTTGCCCTCCGAAGTTCTTGTCCGACCCCATTCGTCCAGCTCATCTCATTGCTTTACTCTGATAAGAAACCGGGCGACGTTGCGACTCGTCAGTTGATGGTCGAACTACTTCTCATCCTGTTCGAAATTTATCCAGCGTCATCTCTTCCCTCTACTGGTGGGCGCCCTCGTCGTGAGGCATGGGACTCATCGGGGTCTTCCAGCAACGTTATTACATTCCCCGCGCCTCATAAGAACTTTTTCTCGCTTATCCGTGCCCTCTTGTTGACACCGGCTCCACCGCCCACCGAATCACCGGCAGCCCCGGTATCCCCGCACGCATTCATCGAATCGTTGCATCGTCCGAGGATATACAAGTCATATCTGCAGGAACTTTCTGACGTTTGCAGGGACTATTTCTGGGTTTTCTGTCATCCCAACAATACTGTATGGAACCTCCCAGATGTAGATGAAGGAAAGGTCGAGAAGCCCAAAGCACCAGGGGGGATGACGGGCGGTGTGGAGTTTGAAGCGATGGCCTACTTCGTAAGTTCACGGGCGAGTTGCGTGAAGGTCTCTCACTCCCTGGAGTAGACAATTCACCTTAAACTCATCAATGCCATTTCGAAATCTGTACATGACCTTGGACTCTCCAAGGATCATGATATGTCTGCTCACCGTTTCCACTTGGACCTCTTTGCTTCGGGTCTTGAGCGTATCATTTTGGTACGCTAAGCCGGTTCTCATCAAACCAATGCTCATGCTTGTCACAGATCTCCCGAAAAGCATCTACAGCATACTATCCTACCCTCCACCTAGAGTTATCGCGGTACATTCGGTGGGCCACCCTGGCCGAATTTGAGTTACCTTGGACGCT
>JBBPOH010000139.1:0-20008 GCA_038091335.1 Phylloporus arenicola | reverse complement strand
TTTGATAGGGCAGCAGGGGTGGGGGGGAGGGCAGAGGCAGCGCCGTTGAGGTGGGGCGGGGGAGGATGGCTGATGAGGGGGTGTGGATGGGGGTCGTGCATGCGGACGTCCCTATCCGGTTGACGGGGAACGTGTCGATGGGACATTGGGAGGAGCGTTGGAGGGTGAGGAGGAGGGAAGGGAAAGCTGTCAAATGGATCAGAGGTTGGATATATATATGAAAAACGGCGGAGAGGGAGATCAGGGCCCTTTACACCCCAGTCGCACGATCAAGACGATCAAGCAGGCGGGTGACAGATCTCAGATCGGATTGTAGAATGTCTGATTTCAACACCGATTTATGACGTGCCTGTTCTGTCCATTTACGGCCACGTTGCCGTTGCCCGTCGCGGCTGCCACAACTTGTCCGCGCGTACATGTGGAGTCCGTGGAAGCTTATCCAATCGTGGCAGACCGTGAGTTAAAGAGCTTAACGGTCCTGCGTGGATCACCGCACGAACCATCCCTCGCCTCTCTCCGAGCGAGCACTTCGGAACCATTACAGCATCAAAAGGGTCAGATCTCGGACGCGATTGCTTCGCCTGACTATCGAGCGGCTACCAACCTACCGGTTTCAAGCTTCCTTCATCAAATATCAGTCTAGGCCTCTTTTCTCGCGATTGCGTTCGGGAAATATCACCTGTTTCTAGGGTCCGCTTACACCACATTAGGTTATCCTCTTATATAAGGCACCTAATTTCCCCTTTCGAGCCGGCCGTCATCTGGCAAAATAGAACACCCAATCAGAATGCAAATGCTACCCACTTCGTACTCCGCGAATCTCGCGCCATCAACCCTGTGTAACGTGTCCACGCACTCCTGTCCTGTTCATCGCAAACGACTCCCTTTCGGTGAAACATTATTTTCGCACTCCGCCGCACCAACAAGTGGAGTGACGCACGGCACTATCGTAACAAGACTCTGGAATGTGTTCTTGTTCTGCAAAGTACAAAAACGTATTTGTTCCTGTCTTGCTCGCATCACCGAAACAAGGCGCTCACTTGGGGCAGTGACCGAATAGAGTTCAATACTTCGCAGATCCCCGTCGAACCTGCATCGGACAGGTTGTCGGTGTCATCAAATCGCCTACTTGGGTGATTGAATTAGGTAAGCACATACCTCACTGCTTCCATTCCCTACTAGCACCGACCGAGACGCTTAACAACGGGGCAGGGACCAAACCCGATTAGGATCACGCGCGTTCGACTTTGCATAGCCGCTTCTCTGCAAGTAGCGTGCCCGCCTGGAATCTCGATGCGGAGTCCTGGCCTCAAAATACGCGTTGTGCCGCGCCTGTCGGTGCGTAGTGTTGGCAAGATGAATCGAGGGCCGAGATCCTGTGATCACCGCCATCAACCCCATTGCCAACTACTAATCAGGTGTCATCGATGACCCAACGAATACAGATTAATGATCCCCATGCGGAGCAACCTCAGCCGCACAGTTGGCTCATTCGATACGTTCGCGAAGGGATCGTCAGGATTATCCGGTCCGGTGGGTGTCAGCACTTCGGAGGATGTCGGATGCTGACATCATTCTCGCTAAAACGGACACTGATACGCCGCATCGATACACCATGTGGAAACTGCAAAGGGATGTCATCGCCTGATTGGATAGTTTGTGAAAATACAAAAATGGAACTGGTATGGAAATGAAGGGACCCTGCCGCGCTTTTCTGCCGCTCAAATTGAAAAGAGTGCGTGGTTGCTTATTCGGGATCCTCCCAGACTCTGGACCGTGACGTGGGGAATTTGTGGGGGTTCGACGTTTAGGGGAGCACAGTGTTCGGCTCACCCAAATACGGCCTAATGCTGGCTGGTAAACGCACAGGTTGGTTGACCAGAGCCGGAGATTGACGTCCACACTATTTACTATGGGGATACGCCGCAGCTTTACTGTATCAGAACGCACCCGGAGTGCGGTCAGCGATCTCCGCGGGAAACGTCAGTATCCATGGCAGATGCAACCCACGTTGCTCGACCAACTTCTCCATCTGCGAAGACAGCTTGTAACGTTATCGCTTGACGACCCTCCCTATATAGAAATCAAGGGTGAGCGGGCCGCCACGCTAACCAACACGGGGTGTACATAGAGTGGGGCCAGTACATAGAATCCTCGATAATTGAAACACTCACCCGCGCTATTACATTTTCCCGGGCTCAAGCGTATGTATTCTGCGGCTGTTCGGATGGTAAGCGTCCTTGCCAACGCCGTATTGCTGCATACAGCAATATTCGTTTGTCAAGCCACTGACAGTGCCGCAAAGAACAGCAGATGCGCCACCAACCAAGGGGAAGGTACCGAGCCCATGTCCAACCATCGGCTGTCAAAGCTTGTCGCCGCCTCTCCTACGCTGCCTGAAAGCGTTCCCGACCAGGTCCGAATGATAACCGACCAAGGACCGCGAACACCTACGGGTGAGAATATGAACTTCATACCGGTCCGAAGGCTGAAAAAATCCAAGGGGTCTAAATCCACGCGTTCATCTCAGCGAGCGCTCAAGATCCCTTGGCACGATACATGTTCGTCGTCAAAAAGGTTGGACCCGAATGGGTGGTCTGTTTGTTCGTGTTTGTATTTGTCCCCACTTCCTCACCATCGATTGCGAGTCCCCACCAGATACCATGACCCGTGTGTTCCTGTGACTTGCCTAATCCATCGTACTGATCTTCTTATCAGGAGGAAATCAGCGAGAGACGGACCGCGTGCGAGCGGCCAAGAAGCAGGCGACGCTCAACAAGTCAAAGACAAAGGAGAGCAACACCACTCTAGCTAAACGTAAGGAGGCGTAAGCATGGCAAGATATCCCTCCTTCCTTTCTTCTCTCTCACTCCGCCATTTTCATGCAGTGATGCTGAGATTCTGCGTGCAAAGCAAAAGGTGCGCCACTTGGCGGCTGACATGCACACCTTGGCTGATTTATGTCAGAAAAATGACGACCAAAAGGCTGCTGCCGAGGCCGCGGCACGAGCGGGGAAGACGGATAAATAGGGTTGGTGTGTGGCAGGTCCACGGGAATCCGTGCCGTCCCTGGTTGCTGGAGGATCATGAAACTGACCTGTACAACACCGTCTGGTACCTAATATCATCGATTTTTCTCGCCAAAAATTGCAACAGCGCGGTGTCCATTCCGTGGAGGCTATTATATCCGGTAACTCACAGTGGCCATCGCCGCATCTCACGGAACGTGGATCTGCGAACCAACGCTTGTGGACTCCTGCTACTCGATCAGGGAGAGTAAACGCTTGCACACATCCAGGAAAGGGCCAGCTGTTTCAACCATAAACGTCGTGCTCTCCGCCCGGTGCTTCAAAAAGTCGCCTAGCCTGATCCCGGACTTTGCGGTACTGGCCTCTTTTCCTCCGATGGCCATATCCTGCAGCGGAAAGTAGCGGACCACATGGTGCGGGATCGATAGGCCCCCACAGCACCGAATGGAGGTCGAACGATCCAACAACTTGTTCCACTGATGACAGGTCCGCGATGGCAGAAAAAGATCCGATTGCCTTTCCAAGGATTTCCCTCTCTCCCTCCGCCAGACAGAGGACGAAAAAGAGGGACCCGCACAGCCTTGATGGTGGCGATAGGGGAGACGCGTTCCTGATGCAGAACGCTTAAAATGTCCACGAGGAACACCTGAAAACCAGCCGTGACGACGTCGCGTACACAGCAGACTGGCAACATGAAACGCCAGTTGGCATTCCCTTTTTCATTTTCAAGTTTGCCGTGGACGCTAACGCCGCTCGAGCGTGGTGTTCGGTGAGATCCGCTCGCAAGTCCCGCCTGCGTCCTCCCTCCGGATCTCAATTCGGAGCAATTTCAAGGGAACAAAGTGGAAGCCCGATCATATCAGGTTGCTTCGAGGTCTTACCAAACATCATCTCACCTTCATATTCGCGCTGTCCGCAGCACCGTCATTTTTGGCATGTCCTGGCAGCGGCTGCTTTTGTGAGAAGCGGCTTCATCGCCGTGCCTTATCGGCTGGCATGCGCACCTTAAAAATGACAGGGGGGTGACAATGATGCGTCATTGTGTGGCAAACCTAGAACATGATGCGTGTTACGCCCCGCAAATGCGACATCACCTTGGCATGGGGATGGCACGGATCTTACCGCCAACGTGTCGACAATGGTTTCACTGCAGCGACATATAAATATGCCACCTCAAGCACCTCAATCCCCAAACTCTCCACGCCACTTTCATTGGCAGGATGCGTGCGCTTTCGAAACACGCCACCGTCTGTCGCAGATATGATTGTCCGTGGATTCATGGACCGCGTAACAAGTCGTAGCTCAGGAACCCGTCGACCACGGAGCGATTGCTCGCTTGGCCTCGACCGCCATGCGCAGTGATACACCACGACAGATTCGGCAAGCAAACATCAAAACCGCAGATCTAATGTTCCAGCGCGATGATCGCATGGCTCTTCGCTTTGCAAGGCAATGCGTGATGTCGTACAGTCGACTAATTCCCCAGTGGGCTATATATGATGTGATCCAGTCAGGGTTCAACAAAAGGCATGGTTAATAGACTTCTAATAGAGCTGTCCATGTGATCCGAGTGGCTAAATGTGCGGGCGCTACTTCACTTTAATTGCCTGTCCGCCTTCCAACCGCCTTCGGCGAGGCGCGTCTTCCGGGGAAGCATCCATTTTGCCCTTCTGATATGTCCCCAAATTAGGTTGCAGTGGGAGATAAGGCTGATGAAAGGATGGAACCGGTGGGACGGGATACGACGTTGGCGAGGTTGCTGGCTGATGACGTGACCGGTATAACGATAGCAACGTATTGACAAACAGCGTCAGAAAGGAAAGTGACGTCAACGAGAACACCTATAGATGCGATGATTCAGTCGTGTAGCTGTGAGAACGTCCATCAAAGCAGAGCACTTGCCAGCGTCTTCCAGCTGATGGGTTCAACGAACCCATTTACGACCTCGGCAATGAGCTCTGCTCCAATGCGGGCCCTACCAACTGTGGTTGGATCGCGATTCATGCAGGTTTCCCAAGCAGCGCATTGATGTGTCATGGCGGGGATTTGATTAGTCTCGCAGTAGTTGTTTTTGTATTGAGCGGCGCAAACCCCGATCTCCTGTACGATATCTAATATAGTCCCAATAAGCAGTACTCAACCGCAGTTGTTGATGTAGGAACATACCCATAGAATATTCTGAAATTCGATGTTCGACGTCGCGCTGAACCGTCAATATAAATTGCACGACCAAGTACAGGAAGAGTAGCACAAGTGCCAAGTTGAAGAAGAACTGGAGATAGCTGTACGTTGTCAGACGCCATCACCACACGTACAAGTACACGACAAGCTCACCCGAGTAACACATAGGGGGTGTCAGATTGAGGCGTTGGGACAGAGGGCATGTTAAGGGTGTAGTGATTTGACGTATTCTGTGTCAAGGGTCTGGCAAGTCTGTCGTCCTCACAGTCATCCTCGCTTGCTTGTTCCGGGTCTTCGTCCATCCTCCTCGAGTGAGACTGGACGCGTGCCTTTTGTCGTAAATTGTATACCCTTCTTAGCGCACCCGTCGCCACAACTCGCCCATTTTCTCTCTCACTTTCCTCCGTTTTCGGAGGACTCACGTCAGACATATCCACATCGCGAAGCTCCGATGCGGCAGATTGAGGAAACGCTTTTTCGGGAGAGAAATTTGGCGGTGGTGCCCACGGATATGGGGCATTCGTTTGGGGCGGAGGACTATGGAAGATGAAAGGGACATTGCGATTCTCGCCAAACACAGGAGTCAAGGGAGACGTGGGGAAGGCCGGGGATGCGGGGATTAGGTCATTGAAAGGGCCTGGGGATCCATCACTTGGTGTGCACACATGCATGAGACACACGGAAACGTACGTTTTCGAGGCGAGTTCGATTCATCATTGGATGATGCCCAGACAGGCTTTGAGCCGCTAGAAGGACGAGACGTAAATTGAAAATCCATGGGAGCCTCTTTCGACCTGTGGTGCATGTCCATCGCGTTCAGCTACGACAGGGATGTATTGATTCCATTAGCTCGCGACATGAGATGTGTTGCGTACCTCGTACACGCCGTTTACGCCAGCCGCCAGCCGTGTCGTGTAGCCAACCTGCAGAGGCGCGCCGTCCAACTTTCTGCGCGTACCAAGTCACGTGGCCAATAAGCACCCTGCACTCTACGTTGCTTCTTCCCCACCATCAACCCCAGGATGCTCGGAAACGCGTGGAGAACAGCCAGCAGGCAGTCGTTTCCATGGGCCAGGCAGTCAACTCGCCGTTTTCACCCCCTTGCAACCAGCTGGAACGCACCTTCAGCGAACCTCGTGCCCATCGTGATTGAGCAAACCGTGGGTACAGACACGCACGGGATTTCTCATAATTGACCTTGCGTGTTCAGGGCCGTGGGGAGCGATCCTACGATATATTTTCTCGACTTCTGCGTGAACGAGTGATCATGCTATATGGACCCGTGAGGTCAACTCATCTTGATGCCCATGGACTAATATCGACTATGAATGGAACCCTTAGATTAAAGACACGGACTCGGCATTGACCGTAGCCCAGCTACTCTTTCTCGAAGCAGAAGAGACGTCCAAACCAATACATTTGTACATTAACTCTCCAGGTGGGAGTGTGACCGCAGGGTTGGCCATTTATGACACTGTAAATGTGAAATCTTTCTTGAAGGATGTGGTCTGACGTGTTTGCAGATGCAGGTTTGTTCCGCGTTCCATAGTATTCGAAAGAGAACGAATTCATGCCGTTGCCTGCCAGTACGTGTCGTCACCGATACATACTTATTGCGTTGGACAGGCGTGTTCGATGGGTTCCTTGCTGCTAGCTGCAGGTCCATTTCTCAATCCCGTTCTTAGATCATAATTGAACATCTAGCAGGCGAAAAGGGAAAACGTCACTGTCTTCCAAATGCCAGCATCATGATTCATCGTACGCCCATGACTCGGCACGGCCATCCCATCAAACTTATTTTCCGCATCTAGAACCATCTGGTGGTGCTTCCGGGCAAGCTTCTGATATAGCCATTCACGCCAGGGAAATCCTCCGTGTGCGGCAACTACTAACGGGTATATATCAGCGTCACTGCGCCAAGGAAGGCGAAAGTGAGGTGTCAGGGTTGGAACGATTTGGTACGACGTGCCCCCGTTCGCCTAGTTACCCTCGACTAAGATTTTTTTTCAGAGAATGCTCTAGAACGTGACTACTTTATGACAGGTAAGGTTCAACTCGCAATGCAATTTGTCATCACGTTCACGTTGTTCGAAGCGCGAGAAGCCCTCGAATTTGGTATCGTGGATGGAATTTTGGAAAAGAGACCAAGTTCAGTTTCATGACCTACCTATGATCTCATCAGTAGAAGTTGATGACAGCTTCGCACATATTTTTGTTGCGGACTGACACTCGATTGATCGTGTTCGGGAGAGTGCGAGAACATCCCTGAGAATTCTGCTCGTGGGCTCCCACATTGTCGGTTGATTCATCATACACGTGTTCAGAGTTGTTGTGTGCACTCACTCATTGCAGGGAATCCCCGCGTTATCCACATGCTTGGTGCACGGATACATCGGATCGACCAGATTGGAAAAGCCCCTCAAACTGCGGGGTTGCTGTATCCATTTCATGGATTGACGCCAACGTTCCATTTTGTTTACGCAACATTCTCAAATTGCGTCGAGGCCATGCAGTAGCTGCGTCGCACATGCCTTGCGGACCATACACGACCCTCGCGCCCCTCTACCTCGGTGCCGGTCTTTGACTCGGACAAGCTAGTGGGCGCGGCGCAGCACCGCCGCCCATCATTATGGATTGCTGTGTTTCACAGATCTCTGGTTCTCCGATTGGCATCCAGGGTTCATAGAACGTCCCAGATCTATGAATGTTTTCTCGACCGTGGCAACGCAACTTTCCGGTGGTGTTGGTATAATTAGATTTCTCTTCCACAGCGTCTGGCGTTAGGAGAGGTACCCTGACGACTCATCGAGGCCGTCTGTCGCCGATTGTGCGGAAGAATGGGGACGGTGGCCCAAATCTCGCATTTAAAGCGTCGCCGACCTGTCCCCAATCAGCGTCCTCAGTGATCGGCGGCAATGCAGATGGATGAATGGTCCCGCAAGTGTGGCATGTGTTTTGCAGGCGCACCCTGGGTGATCAATGTGATGGGTACCGGCCACTTGGGACAGAGCTGTCTCCCTCATGTTCTTGACGTCCACCGCCAGGGGGGTTGGTGCGATCTCAGATTCACCCCAAATAGAGGGCTCCTTATCAACCTTTCACCTGCGCCCAGTCGCGCAATCATAAGACGCGCCCATCTGACTTGATCATTACCTATCATCGCGGGCCACTCCGGCCATCAGTGTGTACCCAACGCGTGGATATGGGATCGCGGAACCCATTCATTGCCGCTTTCCGCGTTGTCCATCCCATTCAAATCTTCGTTCTCCGATGATCACGTTGAATGGGGTTAGGCCCGTGATAGGCACGAGCACTCTTATGAAGAAACGGAGCGTCATGGTGGGCGATGGTTTGCCACACCGCCATCCGCCCAGCCCTTGTCCCGTCTTTTTGTTTTTCGTCATTGTAAATTTCCGAGTCCGAGGGACCGCCCCCTCGATCGTTTGTCCTCCCGCATTTAGCTGTCAGATCCGGTTGGAGATACTCGCAACAACATGGCGTTATCGCTCTGATCTTCAAATCCAAACTTGCTGTGTCAGAAATGACCGCGAACGTTCGATCGTACACCTATTGGGGAGTGGTGAAATGGATGGTATCACCATTGACAACGCGATGCGTGATGGCGTAGTGGGCCTCGCGCGTTGCCCCGATTGGGAACAACTATCGGTCGGCGGGATCCAATCAGCCGGGTGGCAGAGGCTATTCCGGGGCTCATAACCTGTTGTGAAGAGGTTATGTACCCCGGAATAGCCTGGCATTCGCTCGATTTTTTCTTTCTACTTTTTTGACTTATCAACTCGCCTGTTTGATGCGGAGAACACGCAAGTGACACGGGCAGCCAAGATCAGACCGGTGTCAGCTGGCCATTTGGTTATCGCTCCCATGCACGACAGTTACGTCTAAAGCACTTACACCATGACGTTCAAGGTTCAGGACGATTAATGAATCACCCGAGCACACGACAATTATAGTCTACGCTGTCGAATCCGGAAATGAACGCATGATAAGCACCAAGTGGCAGAAATAATGCAAAATAGAAATCAAAGAATGAAGGTGACGTTCATGACAGTTACGCCCGGGTGAATGAGTGAATCGATCGGAAGGATCCGCGCAGAGGTCGCCCCCTGCATGCACACGGACGACATGCTGCCCCCTCTGTGACCGTACTCGTGTTTATGGGCGGATGCGGCGTTTCACCCCTCCCTCGTTCCCGTCACTCTTCCCCGAGTTGTTTACGATCGCGCCGCATCGGGAGCGTCATCAGCCTTCGCCACCTGTATGGTCACTGTCCATAATGCATGATACAGCAGAGGTCACATCAGGAGATCCACATCACGATGACTAGCGTGAAACTCAAGCCACTGGAGGGTCTGCAGCTGCATTGATTATCAAAATCGTGTACGTGATACGGTCAGGGGATGACGTTGACAGTAAAACAATCCCCGCTGGTTAGACGTATTTTGAGTTGGACAAGCTGGCTGCTGATTGGCAGATCGCATTAGATTTCTGGAACTTCATCAAGAAGCAGTTCTGCTGCGCCGGCATGAAATAGGAAACTACGCTCGATAACGAGTAATATAACCAAGGAGGACCGATTGGGGCGGGATCGTGTCGAGGTTCTTAGTATCGAGGGTTCCGCATTTGCGGCGCGAAAAATGGAACCCAGTCCAAGATCCATCGACGATCTGCGGTCCACGACCAGGGATCAAAGGGAAGTCGTTCGACGGGAGTAATGAAGTGACCGGTCGAATGATTCTATCCCTGTTCTCGAAAACCCTTGGTAATGGCCGTGGGGTCGAGGGCAGAATAAATCAAATTTCGTCGAAGGTCATCTCGAATAGGGGGAGGGGGCGTAGTTCGACGTCTCAGGGATCCCGTTAACTTGAATTGCAGGACGCATTCAATGTTGGTGAAGTGAAATTGATCATGCACCCTGTGACGGCGAGTACTTGGTAAGGCCAGTTCATCGCCGTCATCAAGCCTGCCCACAACGAGGCCAGCTTCAATGATGCGATCAATCCACAAAGGACGGGAGAAGTGGCCGCACTGATGGCACTAGGATGCTACTCATGCCACAAAGAGTGCAGACTTCATAGAACTCGCGAGATGATCTGTGGGTGAGTAAGCGTGAAAAATGGGACGCGGACACCGTTTTAATTAACCGAGTTGCACGATGAAACCGCAAGACAGTCAAGGAGACACTTCTCCATTGTCTTGATTAACCCATCTTCCACATAAAACGAATCCCCAAGCTGTAGCACAAATGAATGTTACCGAACGTGGAGAGATAGAGGGTAAAGTACCTCCATGATTTATACATGACGCCTGCCAAGACCGATTACCACAAGTTGGTTTTCCGGAACGCGAGGATCGATGGTAGTGCTTAGTCAGCATCCATTCACTTGTCTGATAAGATTCCGATAGTACGGAGAAATCAGCCGAATAGCCGCCAAGTCAGGTTCAGAATCGGTGAACCAAGTGGATCAGGGGAAGCCACAACTTTCATGCACCGAAGAGGATACAAGATTGCAGGGTGTCAAGGAAATACATTGAACGGAACAGTGGTGAAGACATAGAATACGGCTCAACAGCGACCGGCGCACGTCTATGAAAAACATTATTCGCATTTTGTCTTGACCATGAAGGATGCTAACGTATCGATCTCGTTGACCACGTAGTCCTGAAAATGCCTCTCAGCCAAAGTTGCCAATAATGTATGGACGTCGGAAATGTCAGCCATTATTGGTGTGCGAGCCTCGTTCTCCTCCAAGAGACGTGAACTACGCCTGCGGCTCTGGTCTTTTGGATCCCTTCGTGGCCGATTCGCTGGCGTGGGGATGACAACAGGGCTGACAGCCCGAGAACCATGAGGCAAGGGTTCCAGCAGGAATGCGGGGGAGGGTGGGTCGGTATATGTGAGGGGAGAGGGACTTATAAGGGGTGTGATGTTGAAATGGGACATGTACCGATGAAGTGCGGCCATGGGTAAGCATTTGAAGTCGATCTGAACATGAGCAGGTGAGCCTCGCCAACTAGCACGGACTGTACGCGCAAAGGCTACGGAAAGGAAACATACGCTTGATTTATCTTCTTCTGTGTCTATGCTGATGCCTGGCTTGTCCGCTTTTCTGATCTCTACGCGTTTTCTCTTGACCCGTGGTTCTCCCTCTGCTCTATCCGCCGCTTGTCTTTTAGACGCGGTAGGCGGTCCGAAGTAAGACGCATCGTCGTTTGGCTTCTTTCTTGCCTGCGGACGCGACCTTGAACCAGAGGCAACTGCACCAGTCGCTGAGCCGTTGGCAGACATGGTGGGCGCTGGACGAATACCCCTTTGTATGACACGAGGGTGTGTTCTTCCCACGATGATTATGTTCAAATCCATCGGCACACTGAAAGTCAAGGAAACCGGCTATCATTCTAGCTGATCATCAGCACCGTATTCGCATCGCTTTTAGCCCGGTCGAGCGCAGTATCGCCTTGCTCTGCCCCCAGGTGCGACCGAGTAACCATTATAAATGGGCGCTCGTTGATCTCTCACCACCACTTACTACCAAGTTTTACCATGTCGACCTTTGGATCCATCTTCCGTGTCACAACCTATGGAGAAAGCCATTGTGCTTCCGTCGGAGCCATCATTGATGGATGTCCTCCGGTATGACTCGCAATACCTCCGTTCCGTGATCATCTGTCTGACCACTCCCAGGGTCTTGAATTATCTGCTGCTGACATCCAAGTTCAGCTAAGTCGCAGGCGGCCAGGCCAGAGCAATCTGACTACACCTGTATGTGTGCACTCATAGTTCTATCTTCCTCTTCTCACCTGTCGTTGGCAGAGAGATGAAAAGGACCTGGTCCAAGTGCAATCAGGAATAGAGCATGGGGTTACTCTCGGGACACCGATTGGTCTCTCCGTCAAGAACGAGGATCAGCGCCCAAAAGACTACTCCGAAACAGACTTTTATCCCCGTCCAAGTCATGCAGACTATACCTACCTCGAGAAGTATGGCATTAAAGCGAGTAGTGGCGGTGGTCGCAGCAGTGCTCGCGAGACCATCGGTAAATCCGATCTTCCGTCCTGCCATCAGTTCCTCACAATGTGGCTTACACAGGACGTGTTGCTGGTGGTGCAATTGCCGAAAAGTACCTGAAACTAGCGTACGGCATTGAAATCGTTGCGTTCGTCTCGTCCGTGGGCAAGATTCACTTGCCATCCAATGTTTCGTCGCCATCCATGACCCCCGATGGTGACGAAGACAACGACGACATCGAGGACGCCCTTTCCCCCGAATTCCGCCACCTTTTGGCAACCATTACTCGAGAAGAAGTCGACAAACACCTCACACGTTGCCCTCACTCCGAAACAGCGGAACGGATGACCAAGGTGGGTCTGGCGCAACAATGGTTCTAGTCATGATTGCCTAATCTTCCCTCGTGGCCTTTTCCTTGTTCGCACAGCGCATTATCCGTGCCAAGGAAGTCCAAGATTCCATCGGGGGTACCATAACCTGTGTTATCCGTAATGTCCCATCGGGACTAGGAGAGCCCGTTTTCGACAAGTTTGAAGCTAAATTGGCTCATGCTATGCTCTCTATTCCCGCTACTAAGGCTTTTGAGGTCGGATCTGGATTCAAAGGAACCGAGATTCCTGGAAGCAAACACAATGACCCCTTTGTGGTAAAGAATGGAAAACTCGGTACTTCAACCAATTGGAGCGGAGGAATTCAGGGCGGGATCACCAACGGCGAAGACATTTACTTCCGGCAAGTTCATTCATCCAATTCCCCGACAACGCAGGTCATCTGAACAACTCCTTCTGCAGGGTCGGTTTCAAATCTCCGGCCACCATTTCACAGGCGCAAAACACCGCACAGTATGATGGAACTCCAGGGACTTTGGCCGCCCGAGGCCGTCATGACCCTTGTGTCGTGCCCCGCGCTGTTCCCATTGTCGAAGCGATGGCGGCCATCGTTGTCATGGATCAACTTCTCATCCAAAATGCGCGCAAGACCGCGGCAAGTTTGCTTCCTCCCATCACGACCCTTCCCCCAACCATGGTGATCCCCAAGCATCTTTAGACCGTTTCTGGCAGAGTGCAGGATATCGTGACCATATACAGAAAGTGTAATACATATATAGAGATGGGTCGTTGATATAAAGACAGTTGTTTGGAGATACATTATTCCTCATCCTCCGGATAGCACAAACAACATAAAACGGGCTCTAGATGCCACCACCACCACTGACCCAAAAGGACAGTGAATAACTGACAGTCATTCGAGCGCATAGAGAACTTACATGCCGATTAAAAAGCCTCGTTGGCCATTCACCAAAGACTTGATCCACCAGCTGCTCTTTCCGCTGCCGTTCCTCGTGGTGTTGATGATACGAGTCGTACGCATACCGATTACCAGCGTAAAGAAGTTTCCTCGTGGACCTCATGAGGCATGTGTGTTCATCGACATCGTATCGAGCTATCTCCGAAGGCCGCGCGCCTTGCTCCCATACACCCCAAACGTCCGCACTCGGACTCCTCTTGCCGCCGTTCGCAACCTCGCCTCGGCCTGGAGAAAGCGTCGCGGATCGCAACCCGCCCACTCTGGCCCCCAACGGGGTCCAACCATCGCTCCCTGTGTAATGTGTCCTCAACGGAGCCGAGATCGAAGAGGAGGGCGAGCTGGAGACGAGGGACCCATCCGAGAATCGTCGCGGCCGACCCGCCGATATCCGAACACGAGACCGAAATCGCACACGGGGACCTGGGCGATCGATGCCTGTCAGAATCGATGCCTGAGGCATGATCAGCATGCCAAGACGTCATGGGCGACAGGGATCAAACGCACAGAGGGCACGCGGAGGACTGGGGGCCCCGGCGATGCTGTCTCCTCGTCGCTCTCGAAATCGAAAACGGGGGTGTAGCAGTGGGTTGGGTATGGGCAGGTATGCGAAGGTGCGCGGCTATCACCATTTGATGGCACCTCCAAGTGACCCTTGGCATGGTGTACAAAACCTCCATCGAGGTCTATATAAACCTCGTGAGCAACTTGTGTTACGTCTGGTTATCAGTCATACCTCCGTGTCGAGATGAAGCCATGAAACGGCTCATATTGATCTTTTTGCTGTGGAGACGGTAACGTCTGGCGATTAGAGCCTCAAAGCTGGGGCTTGGACAGGAGATGGCAAGACAGCGCAGCAAGTCGATTCTCCGTGCGAGATGAGCGTCGCCAGCCCGTCATTTTTGAGGGCATTTCCCAGTTTGAGGGCATTTCCCATGGTAAAGGTACTCACGCACTGCTCTCCCCTTTTGGCCTGGCGTTCGGACGTAATCGTTGGAGTCAGAATATCTGGAATGGTGATAAGTAATTAAAGTTGACGAATGAGAGCCTTGCGGAGTAGAAGCTTGTCGTTTCAGTGTCGTGCATCTTCACAGAGGAAAGTAGCGCGCTTGGTAGCAGACACAGCCTGGCAAAAGAGAATCGACATGGCGCCGCCTCGGTGCAGCCACGAAACCGACAGCAGTGACAAGCATGACAGCGGACTAGCGTCGATACAGTGTCGGACTCTAAAGCTGGGTTTAAATATGCACTCCGCGCCGAGACCAACTTGTTATTTTCTTCCGCAATGTCTCCGTTGTCAACGCCAAATCAGAGGATTGTTGTCAGTCAAACGGATTCCTCACAAAGTCAAGACGACGAGCATCAGCTTCGACATGGCTTGTCACCGTGTTTTCATGTTCAGGGATACCGAGCGAATGCAACCCAAGTTAATTAATACTTTTATGCCATCACGAACTGGCTTGTTGTCAAGCTGACGCGTTCAAGATCCAGGTTGGACGCAATGTCGGGCTCAAATCATATTTTCTTCTCAGTAATCTGTGAATCAGTTATCCATGGTTCTGTACGTTCTGCTCAAAGTTTGGTCTGCCTGAGTCGAGAAATCCGGGAAAGAGCAACGACAACTAGACCGTAGAAGAGCAATGAAGCAATATAACATTTGATGATTGCGGTGGGCCGTAGCTTCAGCCGCCTTCGGCTGTTCCCCTAATGTTGATTACCCTGGAACCTACAGATTGAACATGTTCCTTGTCGGAGGCAAATTGCAACAGAACAGGTACGACAAGCATCTGAAGCACTGTGTTTTCCAGTTACTTTGATCAGCGCCAGACACATCCGCGGGAGAACGACTGTGACAATAAAACAAGGGATGGTGAAAAGTTATGATGCCAGGATCTGTGCAAGCGCGTGTCTGATTACACCAGCATCATACCGTGGACCCTGATCCCGATTCACATCGCTAGCACCCCTGACCATGATAGGTTTCACACCAAATGCCTGCATGGCACAGACGTAAGTGCCACGGCAAAACGTAGAACCTGAACCCACCATCAAAGCCGTTACGTCTACCTCGATAAGCGTCCCCTCGAGCCAAACAAGATGGGTAATAAGTGCTGAATTTGGGTAGATTGTGCTTGCATTCCCAAGACCGTATGCTGGTTTCTGGTAATCGGAGTTAAGGACCCCCACAATGGCTCTGCGGCGGTGTGAGATTGATAGGGTGCACGCTTGGAATGATTGCTGGTAACCCACTTACTTGACATAGTCCACGGCGGTGTAGCCGTGCGTTTCTCTGTCATTCCTTCCGTTTACTGTTTGACATCAGGAAACCGACTTATAATCAAATCAGTAGAATTACTCACACAAGAGGATCTTGGCTCGCAAGGGGCTAGATCTCGCGATCGCGGATGCCACTCCACGAAGTGCCAAGCAAGGGATAATACTGATCATGACATTGTATCATTCGATGCCATTGATCACATTTCGGACTTACCTTGTCCAGAGCGAACCGCAGGAGTATACCAAAGCCTCGGATGTTCCAATTGTCTTGATAAACTCGGGGTTCGGTGTGGGATGTACCTCGTGGCCATACGCATTGATGTAATACAATCCTATCTCGAGTGGGTCAGAACTCACGAGATCTGTTCGGTGATCTACTCACTGTATATCTTGGCCGCCAATGGTTCGTAACCACACTCTTTGTCCGTTTGGCTGTACATAACATTAGATCGGTAGGGAATGTCTTCACCCATGCCGTCCATGGAGGAACGTGCTTCCATCTCAGGATCGGCTTCCTGAAACGATGACGGGAGATTCACGGGATGGGATATTTCACATTGCCCAACGAGCCTGGTGCCATTTTCCTAATAGTAACGTGAATCGCTTCCATGCCTGCCTGATCCTGGTTCAAGGATGAAACCCACTAGTTCCGCAGCGATAGTCACCGTGTGGTTGGTTACTATCACCGGTAAGATGTTTGCCTTCACAGAAGTGTCAACTTGTGTCACAATCACATTCTCAAGACAATACATACCTGACTGTTTGTGATGGACGCAAACAAAAATATAGCTGACGGCAGGGATCGAAAGAAAGTTTGAGCCCCAGAAATAAAATAATTCCCAATGCTAGCAGTACAGAGTCACTTCAAAGGATCCCTGCATGAGCTCATTATTGCGATCACCTTCCATTCAGAAAGGAAAAGTTATTGTGGGCACGTTTGAGCACCTCGTTCTCAAAGTGGACGAGAAAGCCTACGGAACCCGGTGTGTATACATTCCGTTAACGCGTACACACGTGTTACGAAGTACATAGCTCAAACGGACCTCGGATGGTCTCTTTGCGGTCATTGGGAATTTCCGACCAAAGAGGACTATGTCCTTCGATGATGTCTCTCCACTCTTCGCGAGCTTCGCGTTCGCCAACATTCGCGGGTAGTCTGTATGAAAGAAGTGTGCGCACGGCACCGAGGGGTGAGTTTTGGGGTGCTGAGGGTATCAAACGGACGAGTCTGGAACGGATGTCACCTTGCACGCTTGGAGTCAGTGGCCCCGCGAGGGTAATCCGTTGGAGAAACATCGATGTGGCGCACCTATGGATGGTCCTCCAAGAACGCGAATGATCTCGCTCGACGAACCCCCGTCGTCTGAAACAGGGAGCACAAAGTTTGCATTGTCAAAGGCGGAGCAGATGGCATTTCCGCCAGAACCGCCCGATATCACCGTGATCTTTGGAGATGACTCGTCTGTGGTTTTGGCCCTGGTTCTCGGGTCGTCGCTGCTTCTTTGAGTCGCCAACTTTGGCTGCGGACTGGGATTCGTGGGTTGCACAGGAAGATCGAACACCGACGAGCTAGGACTATCATCAAGACGACCGGTTTGCAGGCTCCTCGGATGGAGCAGGCTGAGGTGGTCCATGATCCACTCGAGGCCGCGTTGGCTTTTCTTGATAGGCGCTGAAACGTTGGCGTTGAATAGGCCGCTCTTGGAGAGCGCCTGTGACCACTCAGGTAACTGTTCAGCTCCCGAAATCCAGACTGACTGATTGATTTTTACAACTTGCAATTGCCCTAGGCACGTGGCAAAATGCTGACTATGGAGGGGAGAATGTACCCGCGTACCAACGTCTTGGCGCCACATATACGCTTGCGCGACCCACTCTCGTTAGGGCAGTGGCTCTTATCTCAACTCGCCAGCGCAGTTGTTCGTGTCCGAGTGAGGTATTTATGGAGTTTGGTCCCTCACACGAATTTTCTCCTTTGCCATCATGCCTCGCAATTTCCCTGCGCGCCCTGGTTTTTATCAGGCCCTATTTCTCTACCTCGAACCTCGTCAGTCTTCTCAGTCTCCCATTATTTCTGGTACAACTAACGTATCGTGTTGACCTTTTCGCCTGCCTTCATGGATGGCTCTTCCCTGGATCGCAACGGTTTTGTGCCCAGCTCATTCCAGCGGACACTAGGCCGATCGAGCCACTAGGTGCAAGGGCAACGATGGTGATATGGCAGCTGGTCAATTGTATGACAGCCAACTGTTAGCGAAGCCTATGTTGATCAACCTCTATTAACAAGTTACATGTTGGTGGGATTGACATCTTCACTCGCATTTGGGATGCACTGCACAATAACCCTATGACACAGGAACGTGAGTGTTTTACTGCGCTAGCATTGGCAAATGTACGTGTCACATATTCCTAGCAGAACCTGTCTCTTGGCTAACCGAGAGACCACCAGGTGGTGCAGTGAGTTGATTGAACATAACGGACAACGTGTCTACGAGGATACAGCATGATCGTTTCGTGGGCTGGCCTCCCGCAAGACTATGACGCTGCGGTGTCTTTGGACATCGGGGGGTTTCTCATTCGGTTGCAGTGCGAGGTGAGCTCGCCGTTCACTCTTGACGTGCTTATACGTGTGCACGGCAGGTACATTACCCAAGTTTTCCCTACCGGATCAAGATGTGAGTATGGTTTGTAGATCCTCATGTTGGGACGTTGACCAAAGTCATCGTAGCCCAGCGATCCCCTCTTCTCCGACAAGCAAGTGGAAGGTCGATCCCAAACCTCCGACCTGGGTCGATGTTTCTGACAACCGATCTCGTGCGCGGTTGACGGTGTCAGCGAAGTCACCCTGCTATTGCCAGCCCGCCAAGCATGGATACGAACCGACCACTCGTTCGCGTGCTCTCGAGGCCATTTGTCTGGTCGTCCCCAAGGCCGGGCCTGATACTTGTGCGCTGCCGAAAACCCCAAAGATCTTAAAATCATAAAACCCGAAAAAAGTACGCTATAACTGGCACCTTGCTCCTGACTGCTCTGACGCTCTCCATTAGTCTTTTTTGTTCTTTTTCATTCATTCTTTGTTCCGATCTTTTGGATGTGGATCTTCCAGGTGAAATTTCCATCAAACGCTTTCCGAGCGGTCTCTGAACGTCAGCACATTACGTCGTAAAAATATCCTTTAACCCCAAAAATCCCCCCAAAAAATATAATAACCCATGGAATGATCCATTACCGATGCCTTCATCGACGCGCGATGACGCTCGCCCAACCCGACGTTCCGATACGATCCCCACCTTCCTTGGCCAATTGACCCCTTTCCCCGCTACCCTCGCCGGACAATCTTGGCATATGGACTTCGTACAATGCAAACCGGCACTTTCTGTGCAGCGCAGACCTCCGAACTCGGCTTTGGACATATTTCCGTCGCACCGTCATTTGCCAAGCTCGGAACGATGCCCTTCTCACCTTTGTGAACCGCCTAGGATGTCGGTGAACTCGGAAGGAGTACTGTTATACCGAGGTTGACTGTGGCTCAGCCTGCATCAAGATGTAATGTCGTCGTAGGTGGAGGCAATTTTGTTAGTAACTTGTTGCACCAAAATTCCCAGAACGATCATTAAGTTTTTAAAATCATCGAGTACACAATCTCAAGGTCTTTTTAGATTTCGAGCAAAAGTTATCCTTATACTATACGTGTCAAGAAACAAAACGACCATATGATGCGGCACAATGTGTATCATACAAAACGTCAAACGATATTTCCGAAATGCATAAAAGACGATCGGATCAGTAGACTTCCCTGACATCAACACCAGGATACATTGCCAAGATCAGTCTGAAAGCAGATCTGAAATATCATCACTACACATAAACATCAATCAGAGAAGTAAAATAACCTACGTCGTTCAAAGCCCTCAAATTCCGATATGGACAAACACGATTCGCTTCTCCAACGATATTTCGTTGGCCGTCTCCACCGCCGCAGTGTTCAGCGCCACAGCTGCATGCTCGAAATCTACTGTCGGCCGACTGAACATCTCCTTGTAAAACCGAGTCACCACCTGATGCGCGATCGCATCGTCCACTCTCCACAGCGTCCCAATCACCCCATTGAACCCTGCAAACTGCATCCCCGCCGCGAGATGGAGCACCTCGTCTGGCGTCGACGCATCCCCGACCGCCGTATGGCACG
>JBBPOH010000138.1:0-20012 GCA_038091335.1 Phylloporus arenicola | reverse complement strand
GAGCGTGAACTCGCCGCTCGTTGAACCGGTCAAGATACGCCTCCCCTCAGGTGTCCACTAGAAAACCAAGGCGATGCGTCTCAGATAAAAAAATAAAAACTGGTTCGAGACAGACCGTAACGACGTTGACTGGACATCGAATTTTGTTGGTGGAGGTGTGTATGAACTTGGTGCACAACGATGTCGATGCATTGCCCGGGTAAGCGATGGGTGGGAGAAGCTAATCAATGACATCATTGTTGAGCATCTACAGGATCATATCGGTTGAAAACAATCCCTACGTCAACTATGTGCGGTGGTGCAGGCCTCATACAAGGCACGTATGTCGCATTGGGTCGGTGTTTCCGCAACT
Organism: Phylloporus arenicola; assembly: GCA_038091335.1. NCBI lineage: Eukaryota > Fungi > Basidiomycota > Agaricomycetes > Boletales > Boletaceae > Phylloporus > Phylloporus arenicola. The sequence goes on along the minus strand of JBBPOH010000138.1, from coordinate 19,660 downwards.
GCAAAGTAGGCTGAGCGAGAGATATTCTGAGGAGGACACGCGCGTACCAGTGCCCATCTGCCCACTCCACCGTTGAAATCGACCGTCCGACGGGGTCTGGTTTTCTTGACGGCCTTCCCGTCCGCTATTTGTCGGGCGGCGGCTAGTTCTTGCTCGACTTTGGCATCATCCACTGGCGGGGGTTGTGGACCTGTTAGGTAGCGCTTCGGAGTCCATTCCAAGGTTGGGTGCGGCGGTCGAGGTAGCGAATTGGGGGGAAGGAGAACAGGAACGCTAGCCATGTCGAACGCGATAGTTGAGATTGTTTTTGTGTCGGCATAATCCTACCCAAACTTGGGCACAAACTCCCAGGCGGACCAGTAGAGCATTCGAGCTGATTAGCTCCACCCCCAAAGTAATCTAATGGGGGTGATTCTGGCAGACACTGGCATCCGTGCACCCCACTGGTACCCCCGAAGTGCAGCTCCAAGATCTTGAACATTACACCAGCAATGTTCTCCTCGGAACATGTTAGTGAGGGCAAATCCTTCAGTTCTATGATCTGCGGCGAGGCAGAGCCTATCTACGCTAGGTTCATGGAGCATATGCCTGGGAGAAGATCAGGTTCAAACTCTTGCGTGTAACAGCCCTTTTCTCTTCCTGACGAACCTGTCATGTATGTAACATGATGTACAAGACTGAAGTACAGTGTCACAGGGATGGCAAAACATGCGAATGAAACAAAAAACGAGCGGACGGAGTCAGCGACCCTTGGTCGTCCTCTTCTTCGGGGCGGCACCCTGCTGCACGAGTCAGGAAATGGCACTGACATACCAGCAACAGTTTCACCTGGCCACCGTCACTAGCTCCTTGAACAAGTCTCTACCACACGCGTGCGCGCCATCCAGATGGTTGGGGACGGACAGGTAAGAAAAGCAAGGAAAAGCTGGTCAACACCGAGCAGTGGCACAGGCACTCTTCGGACGGACCCTTGCCGCAGATGTTGCAGTGCGCTTCCCTGGCGTCTCATCACCGGAGACCACGATACTATGAGTATGGCTGACTGGTCGAGTGGAAGGACCTGGCTGAGGGGTGTCACGTATTGCGGTCGCTGTAGCCTCGTGTCCAGCACCTCGGGTTTCTGGCCGATGGTGAAACATCATTACCTGGTTCATTGCTACCATTTGCGGATGCCGATTATGACTTGTGCATTTGCATATTGTTAGTAGCAAGGGCGCCGGACGACTGCTCATCGGCATACATCTGATGGGCGAGGGCACCTTCCAGCTGCTGAATTCTTCCCATGTGTTGTTTAATGATGCTGTCACGCTGCAAACGGTGGGATCAACGATACTGTCCAAATTGGCCGGTAACGTACCTGTTCGATCTCGTTGGATTTGTCTGCCATTTCTCGACTGTGCAATACTGTGGCCTCGTCTACGAATAGAGCAACCAAGGCCCTTTCGCCATCATCCAGTACCCGTTCAGTTGTGGGATCGATCGCCGATTCGCACCATCCCAATCAATACCACCACGCTTCCTATCCGTCAGGCCTTTTGCAGGCAAGAAGGAATAAGGTGATGGAGACTTAGTGTCCTGTGATGCTGTCAAGTGCAGTGGATCAAAAGCATCAAAAATGCGAGTAGTTCTTATTGCATGTCTGAATCATAAGTTGGTACGGACAGCCGCCAGCGGCGCCATCAGAATGGGCATTCTGAATTGGCGTGAGGGCGGTGCCACCCTGGCTTTGTGGCTCTAGCACACGGGCACCAGGCCGTGTTTCATATGTACATAGAACACTGGCCATGTGCTCCTTACCAGCTTTTTGATATCAACCTATTGATTTATTGAGAAGGAGATAAGACTCCAGCTGGCTGTAAGCAGATGCCGCAAAACGGCGAAAGAACGTGGACTCGGTTGTGCAATGATTGTCTCCCCTTGCAATGTCGAGATGTCAACCCCTGTGCATCGCCCAAATCAGAAATATTGTCATCCGGTGAGGAATGGAGACATTTCTCCAGCCCGAGAACAGCTGGCAATGTTGGAGAGAAAATACTAGGGGGGCGGATGCGCTCAGGTGGTCGGCGCATGTCCGAGCAGGCGAAGAGATGATAGTCCTAACAAAAACAGCAAGATAAATTTACTGTTCAAGACCAAGTTCTTGATGTCGGAATAAGTCTGGGTACGCGTTTGTTGTAGGGAGAGCGCTGATGCATAGTGTAATAGACCATATATTGGATCGTCTTTACTCGCACAGCACGGCTACTGACGTGTGCAAATCTAGTGAGTGTCATGAGCTAGGCATGAATGATGCGCTTAGAGCTCTGAACGAACGCTTGGAGATGTGAAGGCTGTCAGTTTAGCGGCCAGCAGACCGTAAGCTCGTTCGAACCAACTAGCAACATAGTCGCTACCAGACGTGAGCAAAAAAAATCAAGCAAGACGCGCAAGACGTACATGTGTCCGCGTCGTCCTTGGCCGGGAGAACAATGGCTGACATAGACGGCTCGCCGCGGTATAATTGCACATACAGCTTCGAAGCGTCGCGATACCACGACTGCATCCGGACTCATGGCCCTTCGTACTGTACCCGTGCTTGAGCATGCGTGGGGGCACACCGCCCAGCCCATCGCCGTGATGGCGCGGAGCCCGAGCGAACAGGTGTTGCAGAAGACATCAAACAGACGTCCTCTGGAGTGACGACACATACATCCCTAATTCTGGGCCATCTCGTCGATAAGCAAAGAATTACTTGGCCACTCAAGTACAAAAGGTAGACATCGACCACCTGTATGGTCGAAACGAGATGCCGCACGTGGAGGGTGGAGCTTTTGAAGCACAACGGCTTGGGATAGTTTGAGACGCCCATTGTAAATACTTGGCCTCTTGAACGACAGACCAACGGGCCCATTGCAGGTTTTGGTATTACTTTCGGGCATACCAACCTACGCTCTTGCGCAACCACGACGAAAATCCAGGGTACGGACATGTCTTTCCGATGACTCAACACAGGAGCCCATATCGACGAAATTGATCGCCAAAGCGCTGTTTACGTATGTTTATTGTGTGGCGGTGTTGCATGGTAGCCTCTCTCGTAGGGACAGAAAGTGCACTGACCACAATGCACTGCAGAATTGAGTCAGAAAGGTGGTGGAAAATTGAGTGGGAGAACAGACTTAAGGAGTGGATGTCTTTAAAAATTCCCCCCGCCTCTCTTTCCTCTCAACCACCACCATCTCTGCCAATCACCAACAGACCTCAGATTTTCCAACAGAAACAACCGATTAAATTCAATGGCACGCACCAAGGTAAGCATACACCTCTTCTGATGCTACTTCCTGTTTGGTTGGGATGGAGAACGACTGGGTGTTGTGTCGTCGATGCCTGTGTTGACGAGGAGATGTGGCGTCGCGTCAGGGGGCGGTCCCACGCTGACTACAAACACGGAAAGCAGACAACACGGAGGCTCGAAACAACGCATCTGTGCATCCACATCTACGCCACCTTCGTAGGACGATCTCATCCCCTCCGTCCGAACTTGCAATGTCACAATTTATGTTTTCGGAGACTTACCTTTTTTGGAAATTAGCAAACCGCTCGTAAGACAACTGGTGGCAAGGCACCACGCAAGCAACTCGCTACCAAGCAGACCCGCAAGAGCGTTGCGGTGTGTACACATGTCCTGTCCGCCGACATCGTCCACTGACTAGACCTCATCAGGCCGCTGCTACTGGAGGCGTCAAGAAGCCCCACAGGTTCCGTCCGGGCACCGTCGCCCTCCGTGAAATCAGGCGGTACCAAAAGTCCACTGAGCTTCTCATCCGCAAGTTGCCCTTCCAGAGACTCGTCCGCGAAATCGCTCAGGACTTCAAGGTTTGTTTGTCCCTTGCTTCTTCGTTGACGCCTTCTAACATGGTCGTCATTGTCTAGACGGATCTTCGTTTCCAGTCCTCGGCTGTCTTGGCACTCCAGGAGGCCAGTGAGGGTAAGCGCATTTCTCTTTCGTAATCTTGGGACGATGACTGACGTTGCGTCAAGCCTACCTCGTGTCTCTCTTTGAGGACACCAACCTGGCCGCCATCCACGCCAAGAGGGTTACCATGTAAGTCGCACACGTCCTTGTTTGTTCTTCTATCCTCATACACCGTGCAGTCAGCCAAAGGATCTTGCCCTCGCTCGCCGCCTCCGCGGTGAGCGTGCCTAAATCATTGAGGACGTTTCACATGAGATTTTGTTTGACGGCGTTATGCTTCCGCTTGTTCTATAGTTCCATCCTCAGTATTCGTTTGAGTGGTTTTGTTTGAATCATTCACCTCCCATCAGTACGCTATGCAGACGTTAGTCTAGGTAAATCACGCATGAGGTCACGTTTAAAGATAATATGTCTTTTGTCTTCCGGAGCAGGGTGTGAGAGGCGAGGCTAGTTAGTGATGATGTACGTAGTGGTAGCAGAGCAGTCGGAAGAAATGTACGATACAACAGTACTGATCACACTGAATAAAGAGATGGTATGACGCGAACCCGTCAAGAAATACACCTCAATCCTCTTCCTCCTCGTATTCGTTCTCTGATGCCGTGCGCACACTCGCAGATCGTGGTGAGGGCTGACCACTGCTGGTATGCCGGCTTCGGCTCCGGTGACGCGGGGGATTCTCCAGACGACGCTGCTGCTCGCGCAACTCCTCCGCCGTCAACGGGTAGTTCGGCAAACACTTCAACTCAAACGTACAGGGCAACACGTCCCCGCAGTGCTCCTTCACGAACGAGTCGTTGATGACGAGCCCTCCATAGCGTGATGCAGAACCCAGCCAGTCTAACCGCTTCAGTCCCTCTCCGAGTCGCCCGCCTGGGGCGTTTGAGTCTGTGGACCGATTGAATTTGTAGCTCTCCCAGGTCTGCCGCTTCTTCCCCGTGCCCAAGTTTTCGTATTCCTTCTTCGCCACGTCCCCGTACATGTAAGCGGATACGGCATCCAACACCTCCCCACACGTCACGCCTAGCTTGGGCTTCTGCGCACGAGCGTGGATCATCCATGGGAAAGCGCGGCAGATAATGCGGATGTGCGTCAGCCGCGGGTGTGTCGCTGGCGCATTCCGTCCTTTAACCCAAGACCGCTGGGATTCTGTTGTCCGATAACAGTTGCTCGTGTGGAAGAGCATGTTCCATCGGAGATAATCGTCTTGCGTGTCGGATGGTGGCGCGAGAAGGGGGTTCAGTTTAGTGGTGGCTCCGACTATCTTTACTAGGAACGGCTCCAAGACGGGCCCGTCTGTGCGATGGACAAGGTGTGTCACAGTAGTCCATGCTTCGAGCCAGGGAGCGTACGTACAGTGCGGCCCTTCGGCAAACTGGTCAACGCGATCGGCATTGCTCGACCATCGGAACGCAGCTTGGGCGGTGTCTGCTGGATTTCCGGGGATTTTGATAGGCGGCGGCTGTTGAGTTGGATGCTGCCAGGGTGTATACGCTCCAGCGTACGCTGGATATGGTGATGCTCCTGGATGCATGGGCCATGCTGCCGCCGCAGGCGTGTAGGGACCCATTGGTGGCGGACCCATTGGAGGCGGACCCATCGGAGGCCACATGTTAGCCGGGAGAGGTTGATTGAAAGCACTGTACCCGGTTGGCATGGGTTGAGCAGACCAATGGGGCGGTGGCATTGCGTTGGGTGGTGGCATCGGCTGAGGTGGCGCCCAGGGTGTACCTTGCAGGGACGTCGGATAGCCTGTAAAGTCAGCAGAAAGCTGAATACCAGGCGGCCCTTGTGCTGTACTATATGGTGTTTGTGGCATGCCCGGGGAGAAAGGGAGGGCGGATGGTGCAGGGTAGTACGAGCCAGGGGGGTCGGGACGTAGTTGACTAGCAGGTGTGCTGTGTACGCTGGGCATTGGCGGGATGAACGGGGTCGAGTTATATGGTGAGGTAGGATAAAATGGATAGTTAGCCGGCGACCGTGGTTGCTGGGTCCAAGAAGGAGCTTCCCTATGATCAGGCGTGGGGATGGGAGGTGGCTGAACCATACTATCGGGTGATGGCAACGGAGGGATGAAGGGGGTGTTGGCCCCTGAAGGATTGTCATATAACATACTCGGCAGGCTAGGATATATATGTGTGCTTCAGATCAATACACTGCACCTTCAGTGGCGTTCAGCGAACAAATTAGCTAAGAAGTAAAAAAGAAGGGTTTGAAAAGGACACACAGCAGGATACAAGGTTGATTACAGAGCAGAGTGGGACTTGTACAACTGATTGAACGGAACGATGTGAGTAGTTATAAATGGGCCAGTCCTGCGGGTCACACATTGATAGAAAGCGAAGACCAGAGAGAAACAGCGTACTCTTGATGTCAGCCTTCGAAGTTTGTGGCAGTTCGCTTCACAGCAGAAAAGCGCAAAACGAGAGTGTCTCCACCACTGCCTGGACAACGTCATCAGTACCTGTGAGACAAGCGTGAAACGATGTACTTGATAAGCGGATCTAAAGGGTGTGGAGTCGAGTCACCGAAAAAAAAACTGAGTAGGCACGGTGGGAGATCAAAAAGAGGATATACTGTACTTGGACCGAACTTGGACGGCACAGACTTTTGTTCCGTCCTCGATTCGGGAAAGGCCCATGTAATCGGTGGCTGTGTATCCGCACACGCTCATGACAAACCGATCAGAGTCCCAGAGAGTTTCAAAGTAGAGCTGAGGACGAGCCGGTCCAAGCTTGTTTAGAACGAGTACGTTTGCAGTCTTACATACTGAGTTTCACGGACAATCGTGCAGGACAGTTTGTACAGAAGTATCTGACTCGCGAGTCGTTGGGGACTGGCAACACTAAAGCTTGTAGCTCGAAATTGATGAGTTGCCAGGTCGACAATTTGTACATTGCAGACTCGAGACAGAATTCAAAATTCTACGAAAGTCCTACTCCCAACACCTTGGTGTTCAGGACAATTTGCGGTCCCCTGGCAGTGAACCTTACGGGCGCCCATATGCTGGCTCGCCTCTGGATGGACTCGCGATCATGCATGCACCCGTACATCCGCCATATAAGGAAGGCTATGAAATGCCATGAGGAGTCTTTCCTGTAGTGCACTGCAATAAGGCCCTGATCCTGCTGAGGCCACGCACCGCACAGCAGTTTGGATGCGAACGTAACAGTCACCCTATTGTTACGGTATCTCAAGGATACGCTAAGTAATTTTCTGAGTTCTCGATCTTCTATTTGATCAATTACATCATAGACTTGACATTTGTCTCTCGATGCGGCACCTGCCTAACTTACTCATCTGGTTGCGACATGTATAATCCGTTATTAACAGGACTATTGCAGGATGTGCCCGCAAAGGGATATAGTGCAGTCCAAAGTATGTGGTTGTATCGCTGTAACTGTCGTTGTTGACCATACTCTCTATGCAAGATGGGGGCTTTTGTGATTTTTGCCATTGCCTGCTGGTAATCGTACATCCAGTCTGAGCCATCATCTCAACCACCTTCCCACCGAAAGTCCCCTGTGAACGCTGTTCTCTCAGATTCCCACCAGCTTGATTCTTGGTGATGCCAAGCAGGGTCAGGTCATCGCGTTTTACCGTCTAACCATGTTGCGATTGACCATCGTGCACTGGAACGATGTGTACCGCGTCACGCCTCAACATATTCACAGCGGTAGCACAATTGACGCTACCCACTTCGTTGCCCTCCTGGGCGATATCCGGGGCACTTGGCACGTCAGATAAGATGGTACGCGCCATGAGATCTCATTCTTCTCTGGCGACTTGTTTTCGCCATGGATCGAGAGCACGATAACCCGTGGAAGTCGTAAGTGGAAAGCTTTTGGGCACCACTATTTTATTGAACTATATCTGGTTCGTGAATTCAGGTTCCAGTAATGAACGAACTGGCTCCCGATGTCGCCTTGACCGGTCGGTGTGTTCATGGGATGTGTGTAGCACCATTGCTAACGAGTCCTGCAAGGCAATCACGACTTTTATTTTGGTTTGCGTCGGTTTGTCTAGTTGGAGGCATGGCGTTGAGGTGCGACACTTCACAGGATATCCACATCTTTCGAAGTTGGTCAATGACACCAAGTTTGTAAGTCGGCCCCCCGACGGAGTTCCGTAGGCTATGTCATCGATCATCGATGTTTGAGCCCTGGCTTCTTAATAACATCATCGATGAGAATACCAACCATATTCCAGAACTGCATCTCTTCAAGATTCTAGAGTGGTCCGGTGTTAGGGTCTGGATCACTGGCATATTCGAAGAGTTTGTGTTCCGCCCGCGGCAAGTGTCACGCCTCGTGAATTCTTATTAATTGCAGAGACTGCATAAACTTAGTGTCAGAATGGTCATCTAATTTCAAGTACGAGGACATGGCAGAAACTGGTAAAGATCTGTCACGGAGATTGTGCGGCAAGCATGAATGCGACCTCATCATAGCATTAACCCATGCTCGGTAGGAGTTTGACCTCTTATGGGACCCAAAACTGTCGCTGACATACTTGTAGAGTTCCAAATGTAATGTCGTAGTTCAGCGAAACGAACAGCTTCACTTACCCTTCCATCGTAGGACATTCAGCCAGCTAAAGATCTATTTGCATTGTCTCCCTCTGCCCAGAAAACGTATTCCATAGCTGTGGAGCATGGTGTAGACATCATACTGGGCGGCCACGACCACTATTACTTCGTATCTAATGATGCGACCACATGGGAGGGATCCGACATCTTGGGGCCGGGAACCAGATCTGAGTGGCACGACGACGACATCTTGACAGTCAAGAGCGGAACAGACTTTCGAGAACTGAGCGAGATTATGCTACAGCTTGTGGATACCCCTGCAGGTAACGTTAGGAAGAAGTGATCAAAGCTGTCCACGGTGAGTGTCCATTGTTAATCTATTATCAGGAGTTGTGCGGCTGAACCGTCCACCCATTCAGGCAAACGCCACCAGACTCAGTCTGGCATGCTGTCTTTGGCGAACATGCAGAAATTTTTTGATGGCTGCTCCCATCGATATCGTCGAAAACGCCTGCATGCCAAAAGTAGAGCTAGACTTACAATCGCATTCCTTGCACACAAAAGAAGTCAGCGCCTCTCCCCCACCAGCAAATCGGATGGCTCATATGACCTTTTGTCTAGACGGCGGAAGGAAACTGGTTCGTGGATGCTCTGAGGCACGCATACGACGCAGTGGCGCTGACGGGGTCCTCATCTGTAGTGGGACCTTCGAGGAAATTCACTGTACTTATGCCGTCGGTACGCACCGCAAGTGGGGAATATATGCATGTCCTTACCAAATCTCAGGCGAGATCACTCTCGGAAACATCCTCGAGATTTTACCGTTTGATGATCCCCCGTCGTTCTCGAGCTAGATAGAAGATCTCTGTGGGATGCGATCGAGGCGGGACTAAGAAAATATCCCGCACAGGAAGGGTGAGTGGCGGTTCCACCCTTGTTCTTTGTTGGTGTTGCCTTGATACATTGCTTGCAGAAGCTTCCCAATCGTATTTGGCCTTCAAGTTACATGGGATTCTCATCGTCCCCCCGGCCAACGCGTACTCGGAGTATGGCTCTTGGAGAAAACGCGGTGTCGTGCAAGCGCTTCCGCCACCTATAACGGCGACCTCATCGAGCGGGAGAAAAACGGGCGGACGTACAAAATCATAACGAGAAAAAACATGGCTACCGGGATACTAGCACTGACTGGACGTGCGCATCTGATCGATGGCGAACAGGGGAAACCAATGAGCACTCTTGTTTGGGGGATCTAGCTGGTAAATCTCTGACAGGAACAAGGCGATTTGCTGTGCATCTGATGAGTTCTCTAGGGGGAGCCCGCGCGCCCATACGAACGTCCCATCAGACCAACAGAAGCAGATCGTCCTTTCGCAGAGACCGTGGATGTACCTATGAATGAATAGACTCCGAGCGATCGTGATGAGCGCGAAACGTTTTCATCAATTCTTCGGAGTGCCGGATCTCGAGTCTCCGATTCCAGTAGGCAGTTTGAGTCGATTCCAAAGGGACATATGTGACAGTGATTTGCCTCGCTGTCAAGCAGTCACCTCAAGTCGCAGGCTTAATCGACAACGCATGATTATCTTGAAGACAACAGATCGATGTATGACTCTGGAGAAAATGTCTTTTTCATGGACTCTCAAGGTTAAACAAAATGAAATTGCACGATGAATGATTTACAAACCAAGACACAAGGTATATGGATGGAAATATTCGAATGATCACGAGGTCAGATTCATCACAAAGATATTGGGCGCTTTAAACCCAAGACGGGCGCTGGTATAGTGATCCTTCTTCGTCAGGCCTTCAAAGTATATCTTGTCCCTCAGCCAGTCTGTACAGCCCACAATGAACATGCGAACAGGAATCGATCGCAGCTGATGCTTACCGACACGTTTGTACCGGTTGGGCTGCGGTGTGTTGTAATACATGTTCCCCGGCCACGCTGGGTTTGACTGGTTGTTCTGAGCCACTCGCTTGACTTGTTCCTGTAATCGTGGCGGAAGAGCAGAAAATTCTGTTTCCGTGATATAATTTTCGGTATATCTAGTTCCGAGACGCCAAATCATCAGCCAATCAGTCATCAGCCAACGGAAGCACTTTAAACGGACTCTTTCCATATCGCGCCGCAGACATCACCCGTAGTGACACCCCGATCGTTGTGGACGATCGTGCACCATGGGCTGAGTTCGGTGATTATGATGATATCCGTCACACGAGGCAGAGTAGCAGGTTCGTCTTTTGCAGTGAAGGGCATATCGCGATCTCTAGCTTCATTGTTGAATCCTCCCGTCGAACCTAGGAAATGGTTCATAAAGCGAGTTCATAGATCAAATCCAACGTACCAGTAACAAGATTGAATATAAGGTGAAAAGAGCCGTCAGAGCCTTGGAGGATCGGGTGCAGTTGGAGATCGGTATTGAGTAAATAGAGATCGGTCTGGGATAACACAGGACCATCTGGTGTAATGGGGATACTGAGAGGATACCTGAGCGTGATCTCATCGTACTCACAGCTCGCACCAGCCGCCCATTTACTCACAGCAGAATCCATGTTTCTGTGTGGCGTTCAATTATTGGAGGTTTCTAGGAAGTGGAAGGCTAGCTCTGCGAGCGGTGTCAGGTCAGCTGCTGAGGTGAGTATGAATCAAGGGAATTCGCGGGGGAAACGAATTGCACAGGCGACTTTATAGTGTCCAGATAAGATCAAAGTGGCAGTGTAAGTTGCTGACACGATTAGATTAGATCGAGTCATCTCGCCACGAATCGTTCCATAGCTTGCCGCGAGACCAACAACACACTCGCTCTCACAGCTCAACCTCTCAAGTGCTACGGAAATTATGGCTCCCAAAGGCGGTAACGCAAAGAAAGAGAGCGGCCGTACTAAAAAGGCAGAGAACGAAGCCAAGAAACAAGAGGCAGCCGCTTCTGAAAAGGTGTTATCGATCGTTTGTTCTGCTCTCATGATTAATCCTGCACGGCCTTAGGAACGCAAGGAAGTCGAGAAATGGGCTGATGGTGGCAAGTCGAAGAAAGCCAAGGAAGATCGGGAGGCGAAGCGTCGTGAGGATTTGGCGCGCAAAGCCGAGAACGCCCGTTTGCTTGCGGAGGAGGAGGCTGCCGTGCCGTCCAAGGCCAAGAGTGCATCCAAGGCCAAGAAGGTTGCAAAGGCTGCCACGCCTGCGGGGCCCGGCGCAATCGCTGCGGGCGAGGATCTCGGAGAGGTACCAGAGAAGCCCAAGGATGCTCCAGAAGAACAGGCGGAAAGCTATGCGGCGAGTGGAATTGACAATGCGCTTGATCTTCTCGAAGTCGTCACTGCAAAGATGGATAAGGCCAGTGTTGGTCAACAAGCCGCTGGCATCGAAAGGCATCCCGAGGTTTGTCGTTCAAGTTGAACATTTGTCGCATGCATGCTCACCCGCCTCGTGTGCCACAGCGGAGGTTCAAGGTTCGTTTAGTCTTGGACTTTACACCGTTCAAAATGTTCAAGTACGGTTACAGGCAGCTTTCGAAGCGTACAAAGAAACAGAACTTCCGAATCTCAAGATTGAAGTACGTACTTGTTTCAACAGCCTCATGGCATAGCATCGACTACGATTTGTTAGCATCCTGGTTTGCGGCTGCAACAGTACCACGTCAGTATATTTTTGCACTGCTTTTTTGTCAGAGCTGATTGAGTTCACAGGACATCTTGTACAAGCAATTCCAGAAATCTCCAGACAATCCGTAAGCCCTTCGACGCATTTTTGCACAGCCTGACGTGAATCGTCTTGTTCCAGATTTAACCAAGTAACTGTTGCCTACGATGCCCCCAAGGAAGACCGAACACAGGCTCTCAAGGAAAAACAGGATTCAGTGCAGAAGAGGATGAGGGTCGAGTGAGGCTAATAGGCTTCCAGGTTCAAGCTTAAGTTTCGCCATGTCTGATACCTGCGACCATTTCACTTGTTTAAACTAATCAGTACTGCGGCCATCATGATCCGCAGACTGGACGTAGAATGAAAACATAGCAACGCGATGAGACACATGTCGAGAGCCAAATTTCAAGTGTTCCAGAAAGAACTGCAAACCACAGCGCAGTCATTTTTCTCAAGTATAAGGACACAGGCGGCATAGCCCGACTGCCTTGGCAGGGGTGCACTGGCAGAGACTGTTACGTAAGCAGAGGGTATGTATAAGACGTGGAGTGATGAACGCAACCCAAGTTGGCAACATCCACAGCGACTATCAGCAGGACAGCGCACGAGCTCACTGTACGGATGCCTTCGATATCAATCATCTCGGTTGATGCGCTGCCACAAGTTCCGTCGAAGGGACCGGAGCCAACAAACACTCTCTTGATCACCCACGTACCTCGAGACTTTTTCCAGCCAGTTATTCTTGAAGCACTCCGCGATTTCTTTGCTCTGTACGGAGAGATTAATCAATGGGCACCGCTATCATGCTTTTCACGTATAATCGTGGTCTACTGTCACGAAGATTCGGCAGAGCAAGCAAAACAAAACTGTGACCCATTAACTATCCAACGCAGTCAGGGGTGAGTAAGATAAAACATTGGCAGCCTTGATCTGCTCATCACTTTTGTTTTCAGTTCATCGACTACTCTTCGGGTCTTTCGGGCGGACCAGAGTCCATTAGTCACTCGCTCACCACCATCCGATGACAACTTCTTGAAGCCTCCCCCACTCGACAAGAACTTTTTGATCTCACCGCCGGGGTCCCCTCCAGTGGGCTGGGAACAAATTCGGGAGGACCCACCGAACAGAGCGACGTTGGCAGAGGATTTGATCACGGCGTTGAAAAAACTACAATTGCGGGGGCGGCACGGAAACAGAGAGGTGTTACTGGAGCCGGAAGACGGCGTTGGGGTTGGAGTGTACGTGGAAGATGCGGATGGGACGGACAGCGAGGAAGATGAGGACGAGGAGTTGGATTGGGAGTATGGCACGCTTTCTCCTGCGCGCTTGAGGTGGAAGCCTACACCTACGGCTATGCCTCCAGTGCCGATCACACTGCGGTGACGATGGTGAGTAGACTTTTCTGTCTCTTTCAAGGATGATATCTTTCAGACCTGTTCCGAGCGCTCTTTCGGCTGCGGAAAACATGCATTGCCTTTTAATTTGCTGATCACTTTCTGTGGATTTCATGCACATTGCTGACTCGTTGACATTTTTTGGCAGATGACAAGATTTCTCAGTTCTAGACCTGCATGGACCATTCACTGTATTGTTGTACTACTATGATTTCATTGTATCGTAACCAATCTGGCTTTCCTACTTCGTACTTAGAATGAATTGTCCTAAAATGGCGATTACTAAATGATGTTATTGTTCTTCGCGCCAAGTGGTTGGCAACCGAGTTCCTTTGTTCTCCCTACAACAAAAAGCGAATGGCCGCAGAATCCCGTCTCATCGTGCACGAGAGCGCATTGCTCTTTCCATCTCTTTCCATCTCTTTCATTAGCTCGACATGCTGGCGAGTGTTGTTGCTGGCATTTCTCTTGCCCTTGGCGCCTCAGTAGGTGAGACAGTTGTTCGCTATCCATGTTGACGTTTATCCGCTGACTTTCTATAAGTCGCGCAATCCGTTTCTGTCGTCTGCGTTGCTGGTCAATGCCTTGAAGGTTATTCGAATACTACGAGTAAGTTGCTGTCGTGTACTACTGCCCGGGTTGTTCAGTTTGTGTTCCAGTCGGCAGTACTTTGTCAGCATCGGGAGGGTCTACACCAGTCCTCTTACTTCCCGCGCAATATACTTCGTCTACAAACCCACAACTTCTTCACGATCTTTTAACGTCCTCGTCTGCCACCTTGTCTCCATCAGCTGGATTCGCAAACTCAAGCTCGCACTCCTCTGTCTCATTGCCGCTCACAGTGGTACTTCAGCCTGGCATTGCCATTTACCCGCAGTCATTCTACTCTGGTCAAGGATCCTACACTAGTTTGCCAACTTCGCCATTTGCAAACGCGTCTACACTAAGCGCATCCTCACTGGCACTTTCTGGAAACGTTTGGGCAGAGGTTTCTGCAGGTAGCAACAGCCGTCTCATTCTCTGGAATTCAATCCCCGATGTCAGCCAGCTCCCTCAGACAGCTTCTGGTTCGCTTTCTCTCCTGGGTTTGCAATCTAGCACGTGCTCCCCGCCTTGCTCTGGCAACGGTGTTTGCTCCTCCTCAGGTACTTGCGTGTGCCCAACTGGGTTCAGTGGCACTTCCTGCGAATCATGTGCTCTTGGATATTTTGGACCGGAATGCGAAGCTTGCCCATCAGGTTGCACGTCTTGCGACGGTGGCATTAGCGGCACCGGCCGTTGTCTTGCTCCCGTCGTAGCCAATCCTCCATCGAGCTGTAATTGCATTAATGGGGAGTGTGGCACTGGCGGTCAATGCGCTTGTCTCACAGGATGGACCTCCGCGTCAAATGGTACTCAGTGTGCTGCGTGTGCCTCCGGGTTCTTCCTTGATTCTAACGGGAATTGTGAGAGTAAGTAAGTTTGTACTATCGTGCGGCATCTCTTTTTGACTTCGCCACAGTTTGTTTACCTGGTTGTGCTGAATGTGCAGACGGATCTGGCGACTGCATAAGTTGCAAGTCTGGTTATACGCAAGATGCCAATGACCGTACACGCTGTAATGCTGTTCAACAACAGACTTCGAGTGGGGCTGCGTGCCCTCCAGCCGCTTACAGTGAGGGGTCTACTTGCGGAACTTGTGCTCCCGAGTGTCAGTCGTGTTCGGGACCCACTTCAAGCGATTGTGTCGTATGCGCTTCCGGTACATTTTTACTAAACGGCACTTGTGTGCAAACGAACAGTGGTGGCGTTTGTGAGGGCTCCTCCCTCATCGCCAACAATGTCAAGAACGAATGTGATAGTGAGCAGTTCACTTTTCCGTTTCTATATATTCACTGATCTGGATTCTCGCAGCTTGTGGTCCAAAGTGCACTTCTTGCCAAATCTCAAACTTCAATGTTGCATCTATCACCACTCAGGCCCAATGTACTGGTTGCATCCCTGGTTATGTCCTTTACCAGGGGGCTTGTGTGAAGGGTTGCCCTTCAGGTACTTTCTTATCACCCACGGATAACCTCACTTGTACTGGTTCGTGATGTACTATCGTGCTTTGTGTGCATGCTTACTTACCCATGATATAGCATGCTCTTCCTCATGCAGTAGCTGCGCTGGAGGTGCCAATTACTGTTTGACCTGCAACAATGGTCTGCTTGCTTCTGGTGGCTCCTGCGTCAGTTCATGTCCGTCAAACACGTTCAGTTCATCCGGCACTTGCCTTGCTTGTCATCCCGATTGCGCAACGTGTTCAGGCGGATCTTTCACTCAATGCTCCAGCTGCAACAAGAATCTTCCGGTTCTCACGAATGGTCGTTGCCTAGCGACTTGTAGCCAGAACGAGTACTTTGACAGTGCGACGTCCACATGCCAATCATGCGACGGGAGCTGCGCCAGTTGCTCGGGCTCGGGTCCAAACAACTGTCTTGCTTGTTCGAGCTCCAGCCGAGTCCTGCGGGGCGGAACGTGCGTTGCCGCTAATTGCAGTAGTGGATCAAGTGTCGTCCCCGGACTGGGGGCATGTCTCTCGGAACTCATTGTTGTCCCCTCTTCCGCTTCTGGGTCTTCGCCTCTTCCATCCATCCCGGGCATCTCGACACCTGCGAGTACGAAGACACAAGCTTTATCGTGGTGGGAGATTCTCCTCATGGCGCTCGGGTGTGCTTTTATTTTTGTCGCATTCTTGTACTGCTGGCGCCGTCGTGCGCGGAAACAGCGTGCGAAGGAGACGGCTGCTTTTGCCTCTGCCAAAGCCCTCAACAAGTCCAATTGGAGATCACGTTTGGTGCGTTTCGGCGGAAGGCTGTTTGGACACACCTCCAGTCAACCGAGACCAGACACAGAGGAAATTGCTCTGTGGAAACTGCGCGCTGCGGAGGAGGCACAGTACAATCGCAACTTGGAGAAGCTCATCGAGGCATACAGGTCATCACGGCCAAATTCCCCGCGCGAGTCCATCCATGACTACGAATCAAACCGTCCTCACCGGTTGTCCGGTGGCTCGTTATATTCCGAAATTACCGGGAGGCCACAGCATGGACCAGAGCCACGTCAGCCTGTGAAGACAAATCCGTTAAGGTCGCGATTCTCTTCGACCACGCTCGGCTCCTCTATGCATAAGAAGTCGGGCTTGGCGAGAAGGGAACCCTTTTCTCCCATGCGGCAAACGGAGGCTGAGACGTACGCTGCCTCTAATCGAGCGTCACCCCAGGCTGGCGGATCATACAATGTAACGGCAACGAACGCGGGCGGATCACGCAACCCATTCCGTCAATGAAAGAGTTGGCACCGATATTCTTAGGCATTTACAAGACATCTTCCCCACACGGACGCGTGACGCTAGAAAGAGTTTGACGCTTTCATCCCATTTCGATACCGCTTCCCCTTGCAACTGTTGCTGTATTCTTTTGCTTCATTTGTGGCATTGCATCATATAATGTGTACGGTAGTTAATGTAGCATGGACATTTGCAACCAGAACTGGTTACAATTGAATTGAATGTGCCTATGTAGAATCTGGAAATGACCGCGTGAAGGAGGTGAGGTGGCGGTCAACTTGGATGGTGCAAGCGCACCATCTTGACCCACGTGGCGTCCACACAGGTCCCAGGACACGCCAACTAACAATAAATCTGGATATGCTTGCCCCACTAATAAAACGTTGGCCCAGCCCCACTTCTGGAATGGCCAAGCGTCGCCTGTTTTAAGCACGATCGAACTCACAGTGTGCCCACACCCCTTCTTCATCTCCCCAGCGACGCGATGATTTTGTCTAGTATTAGCTCTGTGGTGGGCAGACCCGCCCAGTCCACGTCTTCCCAGGTATGGTATGACGACATCCCTGGGTCCATGTGCGGTCCCGAAGATGGCCCCTGGCCACGCTCCTTTACTCGCCTAGGGAGATCCGAGGCCTGGGCAACGCTCGCCCAGGCGGCCGATCCGCAGAGCATGTCCTACGGCGCCTGTGGACGCTGGTCCGCACACGCAGTCAACTTTCAGCCGTTCAACGGCACAAGCAGTCAAGATCGCTATACGATGCGACGGCTCAATATCGGCGGGCGGACGTGGGTATTCACGGCCGTGTTTGATGGCATGTGACGTGCTCGTTTCGTGCTGGAACGTTGATCTGACGCGCATTTGTCGGCAGGCCACCTCGGCGATGCGACGGTGGAACATGCAGCGTACCACATGCCCATCATCGTACAGGAATTCCTTGAGGCGATTACGGACAAGCATCGTGGGCGCGCCGTTCCACCGCCATTGATCGCGGATATGTTCAGCAGTGCAATTCAAGCGTTTGACAATGCCATCGCTAACGACGTCTTGGATTTGTTTCCGGACGGACTGCGATCGGTTAGGGAAATGCCGGACGACGAGATATACGCCGTCCTCAACGACCATGCGACGGGCGGGCACAACTTCAAAAAGGCACGCTTGTGCATGTATGGTACCACCGCACTTGTCGCGCTTGTCGACCCTGACCATGAAAACTTGTGGCTGGCTAATCTGGGGGACTGCCAAGGAGGTAAGGCGCAGAAAATGTCTCTCATAACTCTCGGGCTGATGGCCTTTCAGTCATGATCTCGGAGACCGAACACCGGTCGTGGAGTTTTGAGGTTTTGACCACCAGTCATAATGGTGCGAGCAAGTGCGAGGTCCAACGCGTCGAGACCGAACATCCGGGAGAGCCGGAATGTGTTGTCGACGGCCGCGTTCTCGGTGCCATCGCTCCTTTCCGATGTGAGACAGCTCCCCTTCTTTTCCAACATGCTTACGACCCTGATCGGACTTTTCTGCCTTCAGGTATTGGCGATACGCCGTTCAAGCAGCCACCCGAGTTCACGAGGCGCATCCTTTACAACCTCTTCCCTGGCGATCACGATATGTCCCTATGGGAAGAGTTTCTCGTCAGGGATCTCACGCCGCCTTACATATCAGCCATGCCAGAGGTCATGCATTATCGGCTCGATGCGTCGGAGAAGCGTCTGCGGAAATACCTTGTGCTGTCATCCGACGGGTTTACGGACGTTTGTGGGCAGGGTCAACGGAGCGTGATCGAGCGATGGTTAGAATGCCTGGAGTCGCGTTCAGAGTGCAGTGAGACGGACAATATGGCTTTAAAGCTGCTTTGGCAGGGGCTCGGAGGAGACCTGGAGAGCGTCTCGAAGGTGTTGACACTGGACTTGGACGAACCTTGGCTGGATGACATCTCTATCATCGTTCAGACTCTGTAGAATATTAGTGGAGAATTGTATGTAGGACATCACATTACTAACCTAGCAAAATACTAGTTGGCCTGTTGATCGTGATGTGTGCATGCAAGTAACGTTTCGTGTTACGCTTCAATGTCACGCGCTTAGAGGTTGTTTGGGTTTGTTTATTTCTACAGGAGGAGCTTTGCCATGAGCGTCAAGCCATCTCAATCTCTTCAGGACACGGATATCAATGAGACGGAAACCCAAATGGATGGAATTCATGGTGAGATCACGGTTAATACCGCACAGCCCTATCTGGAGCACAATCCCGACACCCTTGTGGACGTGTCACCGAGCGCAACGGGCACAAAGAGAAAGTATGCTCCCGAAGCAGATGAAACGGTGTACGGCGCATCTCGGTTCGGTAATTTTGGGGAGTATATGCGCCGAAAACGCGCCAAGTTGCAGATCCAGAACGCGAGCATGGACACGAAAGCAGGCGGGGAGGAGAGGAGCGACCTTTTCAAAGGCATATCCGTATACGTGCGTCCTCGTATTCTGCTCCATGTACTCTGAAAAATGCGTATAGAAATAATGAATTTAGGTGAACGGCTGGACGAAACCGTCCGTACAGGATCTACGCAGACTGCTTCTTCAGCATGGGGGGGTCTTCCACCCATATCTCGACAAGAAATCGATCGTGTAAGTGCGTTGCCTTGTGGTTAATGATGATGGGCGTGACCTCATTTCACAGGACCCACGTCGTGACGTGTTCGCTCACTGCGGCCAAGGTCAAAGAGTTCAAGCATTTGAAGGTGGTCAGGCCTGAGTGGTTGCTCGACAGCGTCACTGCTGGAACGCTACTTCCGTGGACAGACTACTTGTTTCGTCCAGGCGACAGATCGGAGCCATCTCAGGG
>JBBPOH010000137.1:0-20040 GCA_038091335.1 Phylloporus arenicola | reverse complement strand
TGTCTGGGAGGTCGTGGTGGTGGTGGAACCTTGGGGTCTATGGTAAAGACGGCTTGTGGAGGTGGTGGGAGTGGTCCGGCAGTAGCATGCAAGCCAGGCTGATAGTGCAAATATGGAGAAGAAGTTGTAGCAGACGAGGTCAACGGACTGGAGGAACTGGTTCTGGGAGACATGAGATCTTGTGTGCTAGAATGTGGACTTGAGAAGGCAAGGCTAGGCAAGGGGGATTGAGGAAAGAGATTTATTACAATGGGGCCAGCAACACGTTCACTTATATGCTTTGACTCGCCTATGTTCGGTGTCCGTACAGGTGTGGAGAATTCCTTGACGAGGCTGACGCCAGGAGCAAGGGCATCTCTTCTCTGGCGGCCACGGTTGGTTGAACAGCCCGAGTCGGATACCTCGGAAGTCTCGGGAGACGGTGACCTCGATTGCGGAATTTGGAATACTGGAGGTCTGAGCGAGTCAGTGGCAGGCGGAGTATTGGACGGTTGCTGTGGAATCGATGCGGGAAAGCTGGTCGTACCAACAATGGCGACCTCACGCGAAGGTTTACGGGGTACGTGGCGGACAGTGTCTGGGTAGACTTGAGAGGCATCCGAGGACGATCGAGTAGGCAGAGGATGGCTAATAGCAATGGAAGGCTGGGTTCGGGGTGGCGTTAAAGCTGAGTACGCCTGAGGAGACGCGTCTGGCGGTGCAACCAATGCTAGCCCTCCCAGCTGTACCTCGAGGCGGGTGCGCAAATTACTGGGTGGACCGCCACCGGAGACGGAGGGCCGAGTTTCACGTCCAGTGCGTTTCTCTGTCCGATCTTGGGCATGGGCGTCCATCTCCACGACAGCAAGGCGTCTTCTGTCAGTGCCTCCTTGGGAGGGTATGCTGGTCCGTCGAAGAGCACCGGTCGACGAAGAACTTGCAAGAGGCGATGCAATGCCAGCGCGTGGTTGGGAGGGTCCAGGAAGATGCAAAGTTGTATGCGTGGCATCGTTTGGCTCAGGAGAGGGCGTAGCAAAGCGGCGTTGGCCAGCGTCGTCGGACTGGTAGTATGACAGGATGGCATCGGTGTCTTGTCGACTGTTACTACATTCTGTCGACGCGACGAGTGAAACACGCACCGGCTGCACTTGCAAGCATCGTACAAGGAAAGGGAATGTTGGTAGATCTACGGAGTCATGTTGTCATTCACAGCTGCATCGACAACATTGCAGTACTTAGAACAGCCAGTAGTCTACACCGCCTCAAGTACTGCCACGATCCCCATCAAGTACTGCGCATCACTGATCTGCCAACCGAGTTCTCTTCCCGCCCAAAATGGTCGAACAGTCTCGTCTTCGAACGTCCACGTATCTTCGACCCAGAAGTCATTCACTTTTTCCAACACAATTCTTCGAGCGGTCGCACTTGCACTCCGTCCATAGAAAGACCGTCCGTAATTACTCACGAAATTCTGCAGCTTGTTCAATGCACCAAACGACTCCAGCAAGTGCGCAACGAGGGGCAATAGGATCGGTGACGTGTACACTCCTGCGGCACAGGGACGGCAGGGTGATGCCACTGACTTGGATTGTGCTGGATGTGGAGCAGAATCCGAACCCAAGAAAAACCTCGGATGTCCTGAGATTTAGGTGCAAATTCACATCTCCTGAATATGACCGAGCGTAGTCACACCCACCCTCGAGAATGACATCGCGCAATGCCTGACGGTCACTCGGGTACTTGGCGACGGGCTTGCAGTAATTCCAGGACTGTCCTGCCCAATCGTCGACCGTCATGGCGAGGTGATGTGCCGTGATCGTACATGCTACTTTGCTCCCGAGCGACTTCACGACTTCGACTGCCGCCCGAGTTGTTGCGTGCTCGAGCACGATGCGTAGCTCGGGAAACGCCTGGTGGAGCTTTACCAGATGGGGAAGGAATTTTTCTTCAGCATTCAGCACACAGGTATTCTGTGGTCCATTCAACCGTGCTGGCGAGTGGGGACAGTGAGTCGTCCTGCTCACCGACGTGGCATCTGACGGAATTTCCCCGTGCAGATTCAGGACTAGATCGCACTTCGCCATCTCCGCAAACACAGGATAATAGACTTCGTATGACTCGATCCCGCCATCTGAGTTGGTGGTGACACCTCTGGGGTATGACTTGACGCCCACGATGCCCGCTGCTTTTGCCTTTCTGACTTCCTCGGGGGTGAGGTCCGGCGAAAGATAGAGGGTCATCAGATAGTCCACGCTATCGTCTATTTCTTGTAATCTTTTTTTGTATTCTACTGCCCGCTCTGTCGTCGTGATCGGGGGCGTAAGATTGGGCTAGATCGCAGCTGAGGTGGGATGGCAGTGCTGGGCGAGATCGCTCACCATCACGTAGGCCAAGTCGAACCCGCCTTTACGGACGTGCGGTGTGACTAACTTTGAGAGTTCTCCCTGTCGTAGATGGACATGAAAATCAGCGGGGGACTCAATGATCTGAATCATGATGGCGATCAATGTTAAGCACGATCACGTGACCCAGGTGGAGGACGCGTTCGGTTTTCAACTTGTCCACCAGATTCTTTCTACCATCGCTCATGGTTGCAGCTGGCTCGATCACCGTCGTGGGTAGGCATCGTCGCTTGTAGCTCGTTTTCTACTATCTGCTGACACCAACCAGTCCGCGTAAGACCCCCAACAGCCTGGGAAGCAGCACGGCTACCGGAACCATCCTATGACACCACTATCCGCGGCGACGGCACTCTCGCAACGCCCGCTAAATCAGTATTAACCACGGCACCACTCCGCGACATCGTACAGATAGTCGATGACCGCATCCTCACTTTCGATCCCGATGAGAAGGACAAGGCCAGGGCATTCATCGAGAGGGGTTTTGTGCCCCCTGGAACAAAGCGGTACAAGGACAAGAGATTCATGTTCGATAAAGTCTTCGATGGGGAGACGTGTCAGGAGGAGGTATATGGGGCTACTGCAAAACCGTTGCTTAATGGGCTGCTAGACGGTTACAATGCCACCGTATTTGCTTATGGTGTACGCTATCCAGCGCGTCTCAAACCTGCAATTTGCTAACCACTTGACAGGCAACAGGTTGCGGAAAGACCCACACCATTAGCGGGGCAGAGGCGAACCCAGGCATAATCTACCTCACCATGGCCGATCTCTTTCAGCGCATAGAGGACCGTAAGGATGAATGGAACACCGAGGTCGTCGTCACCTTCCTTGAGATCTATAACGAAGAAATTCGTGACCTTCTTGCCGAGGCCGGCACTCCTACTCCACGCGGTGGTCTCCAGATCCGCGAAGACAAATCCGTCAAAGTCATTGGCCTCGTCGAGCTACGTCCTACTAGCGTGGAAGAAGTCAAACAAATCGTCCTCCAAGGAAACTCACGCCGAACACAGTCACCCACCCACGCGAACGAAACTTCATCTCGCTCGCACGCCGTGCTCCAAGTACATGTTATGCAATCTCCGCGGACTGCCTCCTTGACTGAGCAGCGAACGGTGGCCACACTCTCCATCATTGACTTGGCTGGAAGTGAGCGGGCCGCTGCCACATTTAACATGGGCCAGCGAATGGTCGAGGGCGCCAACATTAATAAATCACTGCTTGCACTGGGTAACTGCATCAACGCACTCTGCGAAAGCGGTGGCGCTACGCGACATGTCCCATACCGCAATAGCAAGCTTACTCGTCTATTGAAGTTCTCTCTGGGCGGAAATTGCAAGACTGTCATGGTTGTCTGTGTGGCACCTACCTCTCAGCATTTTGACGATACCCACAACACCCTCCTATATGCCGAGCGTGCCACAAAGATCAAAACAAAGGTGGTCACTCGCAACGTTGTCAATGTTGATCGACACGTTGGTCGATACGTCGAGGCCATCAATCGCCTCAATATCGAAGTTGCAGAACTCAAAGCGAAACTTGCAGGCAAAATCAACGCTGAGAATGATATTGCCAGACGCAAGAGAGCGGAAGCCAGTGCCGAGGTCGAACGCGCGAAGCAAGACATGCAAACACGAATGGAGCAAATGCAGGCATCAATCACTGACGGCGCGTCCTGTGCTGGCAAGATGTCTGCCGCAGAGGGGAAACTGTTTGCCATCCGTGCTCGCATGGCCCAAATTGACGCGTTGATGACCGACTACTCGCCATCTCCACCCCCTGACCTCGAAGCCGAACGTGGCCTCTTGCAGTCTTTTGCAGCTCTAGAAGAACAGGCAATTAGACCAGATTCCTCACTGCATACACGCCTAAGTCGCTCACAAAATTCGCGCAATATTTTCGAAGCTACTCTTCGTGCAGCCTGTGAACGTCGCTCTGATCGACTCGAAGAATTGAACATCGAGAACGTCAAGGCAGATGCGAAATGGCGATCGGCCAAAATGGACCGGGTGCGGGCAGAAGCTGAACGTGACGCTTTCAAGGAGTGCTTCCGTTCACAGGCAACGTTGGTTGTGACTCTTCTTGGTATGCTCGGTCGGTGTACGGTCGTCCTAGCGGAAGCTTCACGTGCTTTGAAGATGGCGATGGAGGGAGGGAAAGACGGCATTGAAGGATCTATGAAAGCCGTTGCAACATCACTGAGTGTTGCTGCAGGGAAAAACGACGACACATTGGCTACTCTCATTGGTCAGACCACGGCGATGTACACTGCTCAGAATCGTGGCATCTCCATTGATGGGGTGACAAACCAGCCCACTTTGCAATTATTCACCTGCGCTGCCTCTACCTCTACCTCTCCCGTGAAGCCCGTTACCAAGTCTTCCAGACGGTCATCATATAATTGCATTGCGTCACCGCGAAAAGCCCACAAGTCGCCGCGCAAGTCACTGCGCTCTAGCATCAGCCAATCGTATCGCCGAACCTCTGATAAGGAAAAGAAGGTCGTGCATTGGAGGGACGAAGCAGGGAAAGGGGAGCTGGATGACGCAGGACAAAAAGAGAATCCACCAATGATCTCCATTGTCCCGAGCGACAGTACAGAGAGCATTAATCGCGGTCACTCCATGACAGGTTCAGAGAGCGAGTGGGAAGACGAGCGCACTGAAGACAGTTTTAACCTAAGTTTTGCTGCCTTTCCTAACCCGGCGTCGGCCTCTTTACCTTCCTCATCCAGACCGTCCTTGAACTTCCGATCCAGAATTTGTAGACGGCCAAGACCGAGTCGCCTCGACACTGGGTTCCTCAAAATGAAGGGCGCTCCATCACTCGGATCTCTGCAGGAAGCAGAGGAAAATGGTTCTCCAGTCAGGCGAGTACCCCCGCTCTCTGAAAGAAGTAACCACTCTTCGGGGGACGACACTTTCATCCTACATATACCCAAGAACGGCGACCGCAATGACAGTCCCTCTCGTCGCCTTCCTTCATCTACTCCTCGTCATGCTGCAACTTCCACCAAGGGAACTCGCAGGCGGTCGAATGTTGGTCCAGTGCGTAGCGAGAGGGCGCGTCGCAGGTCCAGTATAATCCTAGACCCAGGACCAATCACAGATGAAATTCCCGAGACTAGTGGTCCACGACGGGTGGAAGTCATTGGCAGATCACCTGCAAAGCGGCCCAAGAGACTTTCGTTGCTGGGAAACGCATCAAAGTCCTTGAGGGTCAAAGGATCAAACGTGCTGTCTGCTGCGTTTACTGTTCCAGGAATGGATCCAAATAGTAGTATCAGCACAGATACGAGCATGAGGCTCGTTCATTCAAGACCATCGTGGCGCTAAGCCTTTGGCACGCCAGCACATTTGTACTACTACTGATTTGAAGGGCATTGTATTGTGTACCTTTTTGTTGTCATCATCGCCTCTTGTTTTATGCCATCATGTCTCACTTTCATTGTGGAGGGACACTTCTTTCTACAACCTCCGTCTCGCACATGTTAACCAATACCTTATATCTATGCATGTTGTTCTGTATTGTCGATATTACTGTAATGTGCAATCATTCATGGAGACACCATTGAAACGATTCAAAGCCCACAAACGGAACGAAGGTCGAGAGGCGTACAAGGTCAAATTATACGTTTTACCTCGAAGAAAGACTGGTCCATGTGTCAATGACGGGAACGCCGAGAAGAGACTGAGGGTCACCTTTAGATAATACACTTGCCATGCAACGACTGCAAAAAGCACCACGGCTTGCAGGACCGACCACCATTTGACACGGTCATTGGT
Organism: Phylloporus arenicola; assembly: GCA_038091335.1. NCBI lineage: Eukaryota > Fungi > Basidiomycota > Agaricomycetes > Boletales > Boletaceae > Phylloporus > Phylloporus arenicola. Next base: position 13,877 of record JBBPOH010000137.1, on the reverse strand, counting down.
AGACTCTGCAGTGTCACGGTGCCGCTTTTCACGCACGACAATGTATTCTTGTTCATCCTTGACAGCTAGGAGCCCGATTGCAAGAGAGCGGATTTCGCGCTCAACGGGTGCCACGATATCCTCTGCCACACCACGGTAAATAAAGGCAATAGGCCAAAACGCGTACTAACCATCTTCGGAGACGTATATGATACCATGAACGTTGAAACTATGGGACGTTAGCAGGGTGCGCGCTCCAGAAGGCAGCACACATACCTAACTTGCTTGTCCGCCATCGTACTCATCTGGTTTGAAAAACAGTACTCGTATCGACCGTCCTTGTCCGCGGTCACTGAGGTGGTGCCGGTGCTGTGCCTGATGTGCTTTGTCAAGACGCTTTCTTCCGGGTCTGTGAGCTGAGAAGGATGAGAATGAGAGGGTGATATAGCAGAGAAATCATACCCAGAAGTCAATATCGAGGTGACCACCTTCGCCGACTTGATACGTGACGGTCATCTGGGAGAGCGGGTTGGAAGGACATGGGTGAGTGAGAAGATATGCACCTGGTCATTTTCGTGAAGGTCTTCGAAGAAACATTCTTTTGTGGATGCTGGTATGTGTATCTTGTGCGCGAGAACGAGAGTGGGGACAAGTGCGAACAGGGCGACGCACAGCAAGGCAAAGTGTCGGGGCGACATTGCAAGTTAGTGGAGCAACTTTGGGCAGGTCCGTTTTGGTCGGTGTAGGGACCCCGGGCACAAGTAATAATTTCGCGATATTTTGATTTGATAGTGATAATTCTTTTGTCCTCCCCCACAACTTGTGCTTATACTTCGCCATGGCAGATTCGCATGATGCTCTCGCCCCAAAGGTCAGTTTGGAGAACCACAAGTTACCCCACCATCCATCGATGTAATCGCGCCACTAACCCTTGTCTGAATCCTACAGCAGGAAGAGGAGACCGATCCTCATTTCGAGCCGGTCATCAGGCTCACAGAGCAAGTAGAAACAAAGACTCATGAAGAGGACGAAGTTGTCTATTTCAAAATGTGAGCGGGTCTTCATCGTTCTTTCATCGCCAACGTTTGATCTCCTGCCACCATCAGGCGCGCAAAGCTCTTCAGGTTTGACCCCGCCAGTAATGAGTGGAAAGAACGGGGCACGGGTGATGTCCGTCTACTTCAACACAAAGAAACGAACAAGATCCGTTTGGTCATGAGACGTGATAAAACCCTCAAGGTTTGCGCGAACCATGCTAGTGAGTGCTTTGTCTCCCTTCATTTTCGCGAGCTCCACTGATAACACCCTCGAGTCACCTCCGATATCCACCTTCAACCGAACATTGGCTCTGACAGGAGCTGGGTGTGGAAGGTTGCTGCTGATTATTCGGAATCCCCACCGACATCTGAGACCCTGGCAATTCGCTTCGCAAACACAAATAGTGAGTTGGGTCGTTTTTGCCCGCGTGTTCTTACAAAGGCTATTTCGCAGACGCCAAGGAATTCAAGAAAAAGTTTGAGAATGCTCAGATAATCAACGGAGGTGGTGCGCCCCCAGAAGATGAGGTGGAGGTAAAACAAGAGGACAAGGAGGAAAAGAATGTGGAAGAGAAGGCGGAGGAGACGGCAGAGGATGCTGACAAGACCAAGGAAGTGGAAGCCGTGGCAGAACCAGAGAAGAAGGAAGAGTGATCGTCAATCAAGATCACTTGCACATCTTCTGCAAGCTCGTAGTCACGATGAGCACGCATCCGCTACGACCGTGTTCTTGTTCCTTGGTTTCATTTCTCCACCCACCTGTTTTTCGACCCCGTCAATGTAGATGCATCACCTTGACCACATTTACCTACCATTCTCATAAAATACCAGAAATATTTGAGGCCTACAGGTAATTCTGCTACACATCCACAGTAGACAATCCTCCAAACAACAACACTGCAAGAGTCACAGTCGTTTTGTTACATTTACCGGGGGAACCTAGGGACCAATGGAGGAGTCGGCAATATACACTTATTGTCTTGATGCCAGCCGTTCCTCGTTGGCCCATGCTGCCCAGAAAGCTGGGCCCTGCGCGCGTGACCAGTACATCGCTGGCTTCTTACCGAGCACGACTTCCTCGTCAACGAGCACGTATCGGGTGGTCTAGGAGGTGTCAGCCTCAACCCAATGCAATCAGTCCCAAACCCATACCGATCCCCTTTGGAGCACGTCAGATCCAGTGGGAAGAGCAACAATTTACCGATACTCACGGAACTTCGTACATCGGGTCTAAAAGCAGTGCTTCCTAAGTGATACATCAGGAGTTGAGCAAGCATCATCATATATGTGCGGGCTGACCATAATCCCTCTGAGCCCTCTGGCACCGCCTCCCCTCTCAGACGCCTTGCGACATATCTGGTCTAGGGCTCCACTCGTGAAGCGAATTTCCACGCCCGAGTAGCCAAACAATGCAGTGTATTGCGAGACAAGGGAGCCACGAACTTCGGTAAGAATCCGTCTTAGGTCAGGAATTGTGAGGGGGGCAAGGGTAGTGATAGAAGGTAGGCGCGAGATAAATTCAGGGATGAAACTGTATATCGATGAGATGCAGAAACGAGAAATAAAAGTAGAATTACCCATATTTGACGAGATCTGTTTGGCATCTGCATAAGTGAAGCCGGAATTCAGTCAAGGAAATCTACCTGAAGGTTCTACTAGATCGAGAATGTTTGGAGACGATCTTCGGTTGGAAGTAAAGAAGGGCAGAAATCCCTCGCTTTCAGTTTCATCATCTTTGGGCGATAATGGAGCAGTAAAGCCGATAGACTTGAAAACATTAATAAGTTCTTTGTCATGATAGTGGTGTCGAACTATACTTACGCCCTTCACAACCCTTCGCTTCACCAGAGTATCCAGACCAACAAATGCACCGCTCAGTATGAACAAAACGTTTGTTGTGTCGATATTATACGTGTCCGGCCGTGCTGTGCACGGATCAGGTGATCAACAAAGGAAGACAAGACATCACTTACGTGGATTGGGGCTCTGTCCCCTGGTTCCAGGCCTCCGTCCCTCTCCAGCTACACTCGGTGGAGGGTCAAGCCCAGATGATTTGCCCTGGATGGTGACCACAGAGCCTTCCATCATGCGTAATAAAGCCTGTTGCACACCTTCCCCGCCAACATCACGGGAACCTTCTATACCCATAGTGCTTGTTTTGCGAGCAATCTTGTCAACTTCGTCAATATAGACTATGCCCGAGCTGCATTGCACGCGTAAGCAACTCTAATCGAGATCGTCTGACTTCATGGTACCTTGCTCGAGCAGGATCCCAACTGGCTGCTTGTAGCTGCATGAATTATCCTGATGTGTTAATTTTCGAGGAGTAACAACACCAACCAATCGATGGATTGCCATATCTACATCTTCTCCTACATCTGGTATGAAGTCAGTAGGAACCGATATATGTGGCCTAAGAACTGACATCCCGCCTGGTCCGATCATCGTCAGGATAAGGCACGATACAGTAATGTGATACGAACTTGTGTAAACGACGTAGCATCGCTGACAGAGAATGGAACATCCAGGACCCCCGCCAACGTACGTGCCAAAAGTGTCTTGCCTGGTCATAAAAATTAGAATGTACCGTACCAATAGACCATGGTGCTCTTACCCGATCCTGTTGGCCCTCTGTAAAATTAGCTGAGCGATTCTTGCTCCATCAGGGTAAAACTGCTTCCTTCACATTACCAAGACATTACTTTTCTCAAACAGAGGATGTGTGTCGCAAGGTTGCAGGGGCAAATGGGGCGGGGTGAGGCGTTGAGGATCTGGGTGTATTTGCGCTGATGCGACACCAAACTGCGCTAGTTCTCTCTTGAGATTGTATTCACGGTGTCGGTTGTGATGTGAGACGTACCATTAGATACGTTGGCTATATCCCAACCCTGCACATCCGGCTGATCCTCGGAAGCAGCGAGGTTTGCACGTACTCGATTGTAATGGTTGAACACTCTACGGTTCGTTAACTTACTTGGCTCCCAAAATCATCTACTAGAGGCAAAGACACGCACGCGACGGAAAGGACCTTTTTCGCATTCTCCTGTCCGATCACAAACTCGTCGAGGTACTTTACGAGCTGTAACGTGAGTAGTAAGTCGTCGTCGTCGTCGTCGCCTTTCCCAAATGCGGAGCACCTGTCTCGGGTTTGCGAGTGCTGAACGCACGAGGGGATGATCGTCTGGTTCCTCTCGCGGAACGTACTCGTATGGGTGCGCCTGTGTCCGTAGACGACGTGCAAGAGGATGAAAAGGACGAGTACGGAGAGCCTTGCTTGTAAATACCATGGATGAGGGTGAGAACATAGTAGCTGTGCTTATTCAAATCGCTGTTTAGCGTTGTTAACTACTCCCACTATGGCCCGTCACCGTTCCCTATCACCAGGATATAATAGAGCACGCGAAGATGGATATCACGGCTCGCATACTACAAATGACTACAGCAACGACAGGGAGCATGCAAGAAACCAGGCGGCCAAAGATGCGGATGACTCGAAACGCAGACCAGACACGGGAAGCTATGAGGACAACCGAAAGGAAAAGAAGTGAGTCTTCAATATTATCGTTTTAACCACTCATCCTGTATTTCATTTAGACGAAAGCGCGAAAAGTCAGAGGAACGGAGAGCCCGAAAGGCAGAAAAGAAGAGGATAAGAGAAGAGGAAGAGGTTCGACGTGTTGCGGAGCTCAGCGTTTACAGCGCAACGGACAATCCGTTCCACGATGTCAATCTTGGACAACAATTTCGTTGGCACAAGAAGACTGAAAAGGAGAGGAAACAGGGATTGTCCTTGGTGGAAGCACAACGCAGAGATGCTATCCGAAAAGAGGAGGCAAAAGAGGAGTTGGAGCGGTTGAACAGGAGAAGAGCAGCCAGGGAAGTAGAGCAGAGATTGCGAGAGGAGGAGGAGATCAAGATGCAGAGGTTAGCTGAATCCGCGCAGATGTCCGAGTGGGTAGCCAAGGACGGCGAATTTCAGCTCCAGCAAGAACGTGCCCGTGCAGCAATTCGCATCAAAGAGAAGAGAGCAAAGGCTGTTGATTTCCTGGCACTCAATCTTCGCTATGTGCATCCTGTAAAAGACGACGACGACGTGGACGCTGGCCTTGAAATCGACCTTGACGAACCCTACAACATCTTTGACGTGCGTTTTTGGAGATGTTGTCGACGTCAATAACCGGCTAACCTGAACCTCAGAATTTGTCCCCAGATCAAGTAGAAGAATTACACGACGATATTGAACGTTACCTTTTGCTTGAAGATTCTGACATCAACATCGACTTTTGGACTGTACGACATTTTTCTCCCACTTGGCTCTTGCACTGATTACTCGCTCAGAATATGATGGTCGTCTGCAAGGATCGCCTGGACAGAGTTAAAGCTAGTCAATGTGCGGGTGAAGCGGCTGCCGCTGTGGAGGCGGATATAGCCGCGCTCCTTTCTGGAAAGAGCTATGAACATCTCGCTACTCTGCAAAAACAAATTCAAGCCAAGCTCGCGAGCGGAGAACCAGTCGATACAGATTATTGGGAAGGTCTATTGAAGAAGTTACTTGTTTGGAAAGCCAAGGTGGGTTCCGGTATTGATTACTCGGATTGATTATTTATACGGTTCCAGGCTAAGCTAAAGAGTTTGCATGAAGTTGTTGTTCGAAATCGATTGGAACAGCTTCGGAAACGCCAACGGGATGAAGCATTACAAGCACAGGAAGAGTTATTGGCAGGCGTCGCTCAGTCCGCTGTTCGGGGCATGGCGGATAGTCGTGTTATTGTTCCCACCGGTGCCCAAGGCGACCCAGAGTTTGCTGCAGAATACGTCGAGCCGTATGATCGTGCCATGAGCCCCTCCCTTGTTGACATTACCAAGATCCGACCCGACGACCGCGAGGTTGACATTGTGAATGAAAAAGACGAGATGCGAGCATTGGTAAGTTTTCATAACACGATGCGCTTGAGATCTTCATTTTCCCGTCCAGTTGGAACAACGTCGTGCAGTTGCTGCGTCCCGCTATGTCCCAAAGACCACCCAGGCTGTTCCGCAGGTGGAAGTACCCGAAGTCACAAGCAGTGCCGATCTTGCCTCAGAAGCTTTGTACAGGGCAGAAGCAGAGAGAGAGCTTGACGAGGAAGAGGAATTGTTCAATCTCGAGGAGGACATTGTTCAACCCACATCTTACAATTGGGAGGACAAATACCGCCCACGGAAGCCGCGATACTTCAATCGTGTGCACACTGGATATGAATGGAACAAATATAATCAGACGCACTACGAGTATGTGTTTTTGATATTTGGTTTTCCTTTACTTGATTGCATATACTAATTGCTGTCCGTAGTGTGGATAACCCTCCGCCGAAAGTTGTGCAAGGTTACAAGGTAACACGCCTGTCTCCAAGATGACGATCAAGTTCTAATACTCCCCTCAGTTCAATATTTTTTACCCCGACCTGATCGACAAGTCGAAAGCACCCACATACAAAATTGTGAAGGAGCCTGGCAACGAGGACACAGTGCTGCTGTACTTTAGTGCAGGACCTCCTTACGAGGATATTGCGTTTAGAATCGTGAATCGTGAATGGGAATTTTCGCATAAACGGTGAGAGACATGCAACCTCTTTCTATATTGTAACGCTGACTCTCTCCAAGTGGTTTTCGAAGTAGTTTTGACAGGGGATGTCTGTCTCTCTGGTTCAATTTCCGCCGTAATGTGAGCATCCTCACTTTCTCAACGTATCAAGTATTCAATCCTTCCTCAGTTTTATCGCAAGTAGTTGTCAACCTTTGTAATTGGTATACAATCTGTATCACGCCTAGGCCTCACAATGTAATGTCGCCTTTTTAACTGTGCTTGTGCGTATCAAACATGAGACACTCGCCAGGTGGAAATGGACAACTTGCCTTTTATAGACATTCAATGAGTGCTCAAGCAAGCACGACACGCATTCGTCGTTCCTTTGTTCATCTTGTCAACGGTCACCACACTTACCTCTTTCTCCACATAATTGATTGATGTCCACACCAACTTTCTGGGCTTCTCCACCTCTTTGTTTGATGGACCTCCTTGCACGCCACCGAAGTCCAAGCGAGGGTCGGCATTTGCAGAGGCCACCCACACAATGCTAAGCGATTGTTACTTTGAGGGCGAGGAAAAGTACAAAAGGTCCAAGAATCCCCCCTCTCCCGGCATTCCAACCATCCTCCTTCTCTCTGCATTCTCATGATTTCTGCGCTACAGTCCTCGTCAAGTGCAAATGATACTAGTCATTTGGATCTTGTTCTCACATCTCTGAAGGTGGAATTCAACACTTGCCTTTCGGTGCACACACCAGACACCTCAGTCAATGGTACTTCTGCGAATGGACCGTTTTCTCTTCTGTCACATTCCTATTCCACAATTCACGTTGATCGCGTGGCCGCCGCGGATCGCCACGACACAGACACATGGACACAAGACCGGAAAGTGCATGACACTTGGCTCGATGCTGTGGCGGCTTCATCCTCTCTTGGTTCCAACGGTACTGCTTCAAGCGACTGCTCCCCTGTTAACGTGGCTATGAACTGTTCCACTCTCATGGAACTTCAAACACAGGGCCCTCAGGTCGTGAACCAAGTTCGTAGTGTCGCCCGACCTGAGAGCGCTCTTCTCCGACCTCACGACTGTACATTCTTCGGTACACCGGCTTCGGATGTTCGGCCCAATATTACTACCCCTCAGCAGTTCCACGAGGACCTTTTTGAGGGTCGACGTCGAGTCGCCGAGATTCTTGTCCGTTGTGGAGTCATCCATGCCTCAGGGACGTCAAGGATTGAATCCACTTCCATCGGATGCGGCGACACCCCTCCCATCGACGCTCGTGCAACCTCTAATGTGGCTGCCGAGACGCACATTGGTGAAAACGACGATGTTTTGATTCCCGCATTGGCCGACTGGACCTCCAAATGGGTGCATAAGCTTGTCATTCAACCCTATCTTCAGGGAAACTTCCATTTCAAGTGCGTCACACAAGTTCCAAGCGCTTTGGATCTGATTTTGAATGCGACTCTAGGTATCAGAGGAAGCCAGGTGGTGCATCTGTCTCGATTTTATCACGGATCCGCCGAGTGCTCAGTGATGTGCACAACCCAGTTCAAGTCGCTGTTCATGCATTATGGTTCATCAGTACTCTCACTGGGAACGGCACGCAGGAAAATGCACCCTTCTTGTCTGTTCCTATCTTTCGATACCTGCACAATAATGGCACATTTGTCGCCGAAGACTTCATGTTTCGCACATTCATCATTTGTGCTATGATCGGCGACAAAACGATGAATGACACACCCCTCTCCACAAGCGCATGGTGAGTCATTTTTAAGAGCACAACTCGATCACTGCTGACCAGCCCCAGGTGCCGCTTGACCCGTATTTCTCTAGTTATTCTCAATTCCACAGAGAGATACGCCCTGAGCTGCCTCAAGTGGAATACAGTAATGACCCCGACCGAGTGGCAGGATACCATTATCTTTCTCCGATCCTGCATCAAGATGAGCTCCGTCTTCGATCCCTTCGCTTACGACGAAGCCTCCCCATCTGGTGTAATGGCCCGTTGCCTGGACAAGCTAATTAACTTTAGTTACAAGAACGAAACCACACCTCAGCAGGCCGCACAAGTTGCGATGCAGATCATTGCACCACAGCCCGTCAGGCACTTCACACACTGGGAGGTATTCGACACCACGGAATGGTGCCCCGAGGACGATCCAGTGATCAACCAGAAACCGCGAACTATTGGAATCGCTCCTGGTGCTGATCAAAACCCGAGCACTCTCAAGGTTGGAACAACAGCGAAAGATCTACTCGATTCTATTCTAGGATCCAGTAGGCAAGCTATCATTGGTTCACAAGGCTGGTGGTCATTCTGGCGTCAGCCGCCACTAGTATATGATCTCGTTTAGAAACATAATGCCACTGATACCGCTTATCTTTCAATCACACTTTCTACATGCTCTATAATTCGGATACCCTCTGTAGCACTATGTAACGGGATAACCAACGATTACGGATTTAGATCCTGTGCTAGCTTAGTCATAAGATCGCTTATAATCAACTGCGCGACTCAACCTTTATCTGAACTCGTACAACCGCCAAATACGAGAACATGGCCGATGCAACTAACCTTGCTTCAAAGATGGACGTTGACGAGGCCGCCATCGATGAAGGTCTCTATTCTCGTCAGCTGTGAGCATTTCAATTGTCACCTCCCATCGCGTTGTTTAATCGCTCCTCTGATATCGCTCACTCTTTAGATATGTACTTGGCCACGAAGGTTATTTGCTGAGAATTTCCTTGCATTTGACATCACTGATACCGCTCCCAAGCTATGAAGAAGATGGCTACTTCAAACATACTCATCGTTGGGCTTCAGGGTTTGGGTGCTGAGATTGGTACGGCATAAGTCTTCTGCGAGAAACTCATACTGACATACATGACGCATATACCTAAGCTAAAAATGTATGCTTGGCTGGTGTCAAGTCTGTGACATTGTACGACCCGGAACCCGTTACCCTCCAAGATCTGAGCACGCAAGTGAGTGTCTCTTCTGGACAAAGAATGTCCACTCCATGTGTCCTTTTCAGTACTTTCTTCGCGAAGAGGATATTGGAAAGCCGCGTGCCGCAGCCATGCTTCCTCGTATCTCCGAGCTAAACGCCTACGTACCGGTGCGTAATTTAGGAGGAAAGGTGGGCCAAGAGATAACTGCGGATCTCATCCAACCATTCCAAGTATGCATTTTTCGTCTTTGTAGGAGTTCTGATGATCACGACGTCTAGGTGGTTGTGCTATGCAATGCGTCATACAAAAAAAAATTGGAAATCAATGAATGGTCGCATCAGCACGGTGTCCACTTTGTTGCCGCGGAAACGCGAGGGCTTTTTGGGTGAGCATCTTCGGCAGGCTGGCGTTCGGGAATTTTTACAGATGAGTTGAAGCTCCGTGTTCAACGACTTCGGACCCAAGTTTACTTGCGTGGACCCCACTGGTGAACAACCTTTGACCGGAATGGTCGTATCAGTGGAGAAGGTTTGGTATCTCTTCTAGTATTACTTAGATAGTATTGATACCTTATCTAGGACGAGGAGGGATTTGTGACCTGCCTAGATGAAGCACGCCACGGCCTCGAGGACGGCGATTTTGTGACCTTCACAGAAGTACAAGGTATGGAAGAGTTGAATGGTTGCAAGCCGCGGAAAGTGTCTGTCAAAGGCCCCTACACGTTCACTATTGGAGATACTTCTTCCTTCGGTGATTACGTACGAGGTGGAAATTTTAATCAAGTCAAGATGCCCAAGCTCCTTGAATTCGTGAGTCTTCATCTACTTTGTTGCGGATAATGCAAACATTCACCGTAGAAATCGTTGCGAGAATCACTGCAAGCACCCGATTTATTCATCACCGACTTTGGCAAGTTTGACCGTCCGGCAACGCTCCATGTTGGTTTCCAAGCACTTTCGGAATATAGAGAACAGCATGGTCGTCTTCCGCGTCCACGGAATGCTGAGGATGCAAAGCAATTTGTCGCACTTGCAAAGAAGCTGGATAATGACGCCAACGAAAAGGTTCTCGAAGAGCTTGCATATCAGGCAACGGGCGATATCTCTCCTATCACAGCCGTCATCGGTGGGTTTGTAGCCCAGGAAGTTCTGAAAGCGTGTTCCTCCAAATTTCATCCCATGGTTCAACACCTCTACTTCGATTCTCTTGAGTCGTTGCCTTCAATTCTTCCTACTGAGGACGACTGTCGACCTATCGGCAGCCGGTATGATGGACAAATAGCGGTTTTTGGAAAATCTTTCCAAGATAAGATTGCAAACCACAGTCAGTTTCTTGTTGGTGCTGGTGCTATTGGATGCGAGATGCTGAAGAACTGGAGCATGATGGGTCTCGCTACTGGTTCTGATGGGGTGATCCACGTCACTGATTTGGACACCATCGAGAAGAGTAATCTGAACAGGCAATTTCTTTTCCGTCCGAAAGATCTTGGGAAATTTAAGTCAGAGGTCGCTGCTGCTGCTGTTGCGGACATGAACCCTGCGCTTCAAGGCCACATACTCTGCAAACAAGAACCAGTTGGGCAAGCGACAGAGAGTAAGTCGTCTTAAAAATCCCCGATATGTTAGTGTCCCTAAGCGTTACAAGATGTATTCGACGATGACTTCTTTTCATCACTTGATGGCGTCACTAATGCGCTAGACAACGTTGCAGCTCGTAAGATTATGTTTCTGCCATCATTCCCTCGTGGTGACGCTCTTTCTAGGTGTGTACATGGACCAGCGCTGTATTTTGTATGAAAAGCCGCTGCTAGAGTCCGGAACCATGGGAACGAAAGGCAATGTCCAGATTGTTATCCCCCACCTTACGGAGTCATATTCATCATCACAAGACCCGCCAGAGAAACAAACACTATCTTGCACCGTCAAGAACTTTCCTAATGCTATCACCCATACCATAGAGTGGAGCAGACAAGAATTCGACGCTTTATTTGTCAAGCCCGCAGAATCGGTCAATCAGTATCTCTCGGAGCCTAATTACCTGGAAAACTCCCTCAAATACAGTGGTCAGCAACATGATCACGTCGAGCAAATAGTTTCATATTTGGTGACCAACAAGCCACTGACTTTTGACGAATGCATTGTCTGGGCTCGGCTTCAGTTTGAAGAGAAGTTCAACAACGCCATTCGACAGCTTCTGCACAGCCTGCCCAAAGACCATTTGACGAGCACTGGGCAACCCTTCTGGAGCGGCCCAAAACGTGCACCTGACCCACTTAGTTTCAACTCAGCGGACGTGAGTTCCCTTGAATACACGATTCAATTTTTTTTTAAACCATGCATCCTCCAGCCAAGTCACCTTGCCTTTATCATTGCTGCTGCAAACCTCCATGCCTATAACTATGGACTCAGGGGCGAGACCGATCCTATCATTTTCAAGAAGGTCGCGGATTCAGTCATAGTCCCTGAGTTTTCTCCGAGGAGTGGAGTGAAAATCCAGATCAATGAGAATGACCCTGTCAACCAAACTGCTTCTGGTAAGATCGTGCAAGGATGTGTAAACTTATCTGTCGCTAAAGTCGAAAGTAGATCCGGATGATATAAGTGGCCTCATCAAGAAATTGCCACCTCCGTCTTCCCTCGCTGGCTATCGTCTTACGCCTGTTGAGTTCGAGAAAGACGACGACACCAACCATCACATTGGTTTTATCACTGCCGCTTCTAATCTCCGCGCGTTGAACTACAACATTCCCATTGCTGATCGCCATACAACGAAGCAGATTGCTGGAAAGATCATTCCTGCTATTGCTACAACCACTACCCTTGTCGTCGGATTAGTATGCCTAGAGCTCTACAAAGTACGTGTCCCTAATCCTGGTCACTTCGGAATATCCGCTGAAATCGAATTAGATCATTGATGGCAAGAACAAACTTGAGGAATACAAGAATGGGTTTATTAACCTCGCCCTACCTTTCTTTGGTTTCTCTGAGCCTATCGCGGCCCAGAAGAATAAGTTTGGTAGCTCAGAATGGACTCTCTGGGACCGCCTGGAGTTTAAGGGCGATCCTACCCTGAAGGAATTCGTCGCATGGTTCAAGAACAACCACAAGCTAGATGTCAGCATGGTTAGTCAAGGCGTGAGTATGTTATGGAGTTCCTTTGTAGACAAGAAGAAGGTTGGTTTTCCTCTCTCAGAACTGATGACAGGCAGTGTTTGACATCTCTTAGAGCGTGGAGAGATTGCCGATGAGATTTAGCAAACTAGTGGAGCATGTGAGCAAGAAGCCTCTCCCACCGCATTCCAAGCATCTGCTGGTCGAAGTTATGCTGACAGATGAAGAAGGGGAAGATGTCGAGGTTAGCCACACCCTCTATTTGTTGATTCAGGCTGAACTAGCCCGGAAGGTGCCATTCATACTGGTACGCATTTGATGCATCAGAGAAGGAAGTGTATAGTACGACTGTTGATGGTAGAGCGTTCACAATGAATTGATGGGTTCGAAGTCACTCAGGAGGATTGCATGAGCATAATACTTCGGACAACGACGAGGTAGATTTCACGAAAAAGAACATTGTGAAAGTTTAAGTACTCAGACCTAAGTACCCTACTGGTTCTTTCCCGGAAGGTATAACTACTTACCCATGATGACGCGTGCGGAACGGATGAGAAACTAGAGGTAAAAGCGACCACAACCCCGAGGGTGATCACTAGGGTGCGAGACAGTGCATGAAGTTTCAAAATGAACAACAGTGGAGAACGAGGAATGGGAATGGGCGGAATAGAAGCGAAACATTTTTACGATGACTTGCTGATTTTCTGGATGTTTTTGGAGGTTTCGTGATGCGTTTTCAAAGGGGAAGCGTAGCAAGAAAAATAGCGGAGGCAAAGGACACGAAACTAAGTCGTCAAAGGGATGATTAGGTTAGTGACGTGAAAGTACTGGATGAGAATTTGATACATCGACGATGAAAATAGCGAACCAAATGGCCGTGAATGTTCAATCCATGAACAGCAATATGGGATAGGGAGATAGTCCGAGGATATCAACCTTCCTCCGTGGGACGACTGGGTCGGTCCGGAAGCGGACGAGGACCTGCATAAATAGCGTTTACGCAGTCGAGATGTCGAAAGATGATGGAACAGGTGCATGATCCGCCGAGACGGGATGGATATGTCTTCATAGCGGAATTCCAAAGTTGTATATGACAAGGCTGGAGACGAGAGCAATCCAGTATTCACAAGCCTCAAAAGAAGGGCATGGAGTTAGAGAGCGAAAATTAGGACACCATGGGCAAGACCAGGTGCAACGTTTACGATGGCGAAAACGACACTGAGA
>JBBPOH010000136.1:0-20085 GCA_038091335.1 Phylloporus arenicola | reverse complement strand
CGGCGAAGCTCAGCCAAGGTCTTAATGCAAGCTTCGCTGGGGATTCCTTAGCCCCAGCATCCGATTTAGGACCATCGGGGGTAGGTGTTGCCTGAGTCTTGGCATTGGCAGTCGCTGATAGAAGTTTGTCATCTGGCTGGAGCGTCTTGTCATTCTGAACGGACGTCAGTTTATTGTCATTGGCAGGAGGCAATGGTCTAATTATACGAAAATGTCAGATTTGAATTAGGGAAGGCGATGCAGCTGGTTATACATGTTTTTATCCACAATACTGGAGTCCAATGATACGCCTACAGCAATCTATAGGCAGGGTAAACAACTGGGAACGGAAGAATTGAAACTTGCTTGCCTGCAAGTTACACTGTTTGAAGTCGCCTCCCGAGATTGAGTCATAGAACACATCCAAGAAGATGAGTCCCCATTCAAAGAAAGCGTATCGGGTATATGCTACGAAAGAGTAAGCATAGCAGACGATGGCAAGGGTATGCGAGCCTACCGCCAGGTACTTCGTGTACTTTGTGTTCGATGAAAAAGTACACCAGCGGAATGATTGTCGCAAAGAAACTGGACTACGCGTCAGCAACAATACACACCAAATCGTGATGAGGCTCCTTACAGCACAGCGACCAATTGACTGCAAGGATGAAATTCAAATAAACTGACGGGTGGAGACAATATCAGACGAACCGTTTCTTCCTTACTTGGACATGGTTGGGAGGGGTAGTCATGATCCCTCCCAGCATCCACGGGACATTGCACACAATGTACAATATCATAAGAACATCATGCGCGTCGTGATCGTCATTCGAAGTGATGTACACCCAGCCTCCACACGCGAGTGTACGCACGAAACCGGCAAGGAAGACCCAACCAGGCAAGGTTGAATGCGACGTGCGGGTGATGAAATACTGCAGGAATACAAGAGCGAAACGCGGACCGCTTGTTATTGCAATGAGAACTTGAAAAACATTGCGCTCTGGGTACCAGTCACCAATGCTACCGTAAAGCGCATAAGCAAAAGGGTTTGTATCTGGAAGTAGACCTACTCACGTCGCAGAGACGGAAGGAAACCACTCTTCTGGGTATCCTGCGATGCCATTCCTCACGATTTTTTTGTAGTGGAGAGCACAACCGGCCAGAAGGGCAGAGATGAAGGCAGCGAACGCGAGATACGTGTGGGCTGCGGCGACCCAAGACGCGTTTATGACCAGAGGGCCAGCTTTTCGGCTGATGGCTGTCGGCGTCGAGCCCGACATGACCGATATCGTCGTGTCTGGGGTTCAAGTTGTTTACCTCTCACGAAGCAACATCATGTCGGCTGAGCACAAGATACCCATCACTGTGTTCACCGGGTTTCTGGGAGCGGGAAAGACGAGCATTATCCTCTCTTTACTTCCCAAACTTCCCAGAGACTACAAGGTCGTACTTCTCAAGAACGAGTTTGGAGACATTGAAGGTGCTAGTTTCACCGCGACAAACACTGTTATGCTCATCGGAAGTAGTTGACAGTCAACTCGCAAAACAGTCCAGTTTGGCAGCTGTCAGTGAAATTCTCAATGGCTGCATGTACGTGTAAGTCGGTGTGTCGACGGCGCTGTGTTGAGCACCAGTGTCCAAAGGTGTTGTGTCCTTGTGGGTCAGATGAAGACCGCCCTCTTAGAGATTAGAGGTATGAGTTAACTTGATCTCTTAAGGAAGTGCTATGATCATTCTGCGTCCACCCCAGACAAATTTCGCCCGGACCGCATCATCATAGAGTGCAGGTGATCATCGTTCTGATTCAAACTTTCCCCGTTATTCATCGCCATTCAAGTGGATCCGCTTTTCCTGCCACCCTCGCATTCCAGATCCGTGAATTAGAGCGAGAAACAGATGATGATATCAAACTAGACGCGATCGTTACCGTCATAGATGCGGAGAATTTCGCTGGCTACGAAGACACCTCTCCGACAGCCAGGATGCAAGCGAGCTACTCGGACATCATCCTCATTGTGAGTCTCTGAGTGCTCTTGGTGATGCCGTCGATAACCGGTTGGAATCGCCAGAACAAATGGGAACACGTCGATGACAGAGAACTCGACCTTGTGCTTGATCACCTCAATACCCTAAACGATTCAACACCAAAGATCAAATGCAATGGACGGGACGGAGTGGATCCTAATATTCTCTTCGGGGTTGACACTAGACTCTTTCAAGACTCGCACGGCGAGATAGGCGTTCCTGGGGAAGACGTACACCACGATGAGGTGCAGACTATCACGCTTCTCAAAGGATCTGGCATATCGCGAGTGACGGGTCACGTTCATCACGGCGAGGACTGCAACGATACTCATCCACTCGAAGCCACAGAGCATGGTGATCGAGATGGCGTCAGTACGATCGACGAGGGGCTACTTCGAGATGCACTTGGGGCTATATCGAAAGAGACGGTGTGGAGAATCAAAGGATTCGTACGCCTTGATAGCGGGCTCTGCATCCTGAACTGGGCCTTTGGGCGGTATGAGCTGACGCCGTGCGACGAGGCAGTCCAGGGCTATGCTATCCGCCTGACGGTAATGGGTGAGCGAGGCGAGGTGAAGCGCTCGATAAGAAGGTTTAGTAGTACGTTGGGAGTGGAGACATGATAAGGTGACACATCCGCTCGCCTAATCGATCTACCGAGATGATTTTTCCAATGTCATCCTATGATGTTTTCCTACCTCTTCAGCCCAGGTATGTACACCCCCCCTTTTTATTTCGTTGTTCTCATCCCATGTTTTCCCGTGTAGCGTCTTTCTACTGGCCGTTCACCGTCGTTGCTGATGAGCACGCACTGACCATTCGCTCAGAGTCTATAGACTGGCTACCCCGACCTCGTTCACCGGATCCATTGCCCTCTGGCCAGAGCCATGGAGATCAAGTGATATGCGACGTACTCTCCTCCAACGATCTGTATCACATACTCGGTATCCCACATTCTTCTACCATCGACGGACTCACGCTCCGACGGGCTTATCTCTCGCGTAGCAAAGCCTGTCACCCAGAGTGCGTCTTGTTCCTCCTTGTTCCTCCCCGTTCTCAACGTACACCCAGCAAGTGCCCCGGAAATCCGGACGCCACGGATGCGTTCCAAAGAGTTTCTGTAGCCTACGGCGTGCTTTCGCAGCCCTCTCTGAAACGAATGTACGACGCTCGCCCAAGCGGCGAACAATCCGACTTTCTCCACTCACACCCCTGCGGGTACGCAGACGAGACCCTCAAAGGCGTTCTCCTCAACATCATGAACGATTATCTGGACGGCAACCTCGAAATGATACGCACCCTCCTCCGTAAGTCCACCTCGCTCGCCCTCTTCTCGCCACCCACCTCCTCCCAGAAGCCGTCAGCGACCTCAACCCCTCGCTCAAACTCAGCGACGACGGCATCAACGCCGTCCTCTCCGGCCTCGAAAACATACGCAGCCGCGTCCTCAGTAAGCCCCCGCCCTCTCCTTTGCTTGCCGCACCCCCGAATCTGATCCCCCGCCAAGCCTGCCGCGCCTGCATCCTCGCGCTCCACTCGGAGCTCGTCCGCGTGCTCGAGCTCCAATACGCCTTTCGGCAGCTCCCGTACCTCGACATCACGGGGCGCTTCCGGCTGACCATCCAGCTGACGCGCATCACGCTCTCCCTCCCTGTCACGCTCGAAAAGGCGATTCAGGACGCACAGGGGGATATGTACGCCGGCGGCGCGAGGAGCGCGGCGGACGAGCGGGATAGAGAGTCGGACAAGGCGGCGCTGTTGCCAAGGCACGTCGTGCTCCTTATCAGGGGCATCGATGTCATTCTGGACAAGATGGAGCGCATCTTGGGATAGGACGTGTGTTGGCTCTTTTGGGTCACATCTTCATGCCATTATGAACCCCTACTGTATGCTCGACACGACGATTTAGAATGTATTCATTTCAGAGTTTTATGATACAATGTTCCCTGTACTTGGTGGTTGTTTCACTCGGTTTCTCTAGATCTGCCCAATAAGCAGTTCGAAATGTCTCGTTAAAATGGATCATACGCTGTAACCTGCGAGTTCACAGGCATGGGGAAAAGGTGGAACATCGAGAGTGTATACGATATAAAGACGAAATAAGAAACGACCAAGCCTTTTTCGCAGAACTAGTGTACAGGAACTATCCGCAGCCAAGTCGACAAGGGGAAATCACAAAGCTCAAACGCCGAAGCTAGCGAGAAAGAGAAAAAGACGGCAACCAAGAAAAAAAGAGCAGCCAGCGCATAAACTTGGTCAATACTGCATACTTCTCTGATTCTACAAGGCAGTGTGAGATGACAAATACCGCATGCCGGTCCATCAGCGTGAACGAGAGAATGCTTGCGAACTACTCACGACGTTGTTCCAGATTACACCTGTATGGCCGTCGGAGGGGACGTTGGCAGGCGCAATTTCTTCAAGCATGTAGGAATCCTGTGATGGCTGGCACCCATACGTCCCATGCGATCCATTCGGTTGCGCAGCCGCAGCCGCCAACAATTGACTATAGTCTCCGTTTTCATTGTTGGCGTTCCCATTTTCGTTACCAGGCACTTGCGAACCGACTGAACCCAGATTCTCGGGGAAGAATGGGTAGAATAGACCCGGTGGAACATCCGCGAGCTTTTCTCCCATGACCACCGGTGAGACCTGCCCACTGAGACTCTTGATAGGCGTGGTACTTTGAGAGGCGGTGCGTGATCCGTAAGCAACGTTCCCCTCGGAATATGAAGGATGAGCTAGAGTCGGCGTCTTCTGTTGTTGTTGCATGTGTACCTGACGGGGAGACGACATTGAACCTAGAATAATGTTCTCGGACTCCCAGTCGAGCTCAGGGAGTAGAATGGTGTCTTTGGGAGGAACGACAGAGTGAAGATCGACATTGAGAACCTTTTCGGCGAGCTTGGAAAGCAGTGGGTGACCACCATTCAAATCCTTTCGTTCCCAGCGCCATCGGAATCGAGGTAACATGTCGAGAGCCAGCCAAACATCTTCAATCATAACTTGCCGGGTCAAGCGTTCACAATGCGACATGTGACCGTACAGAATGACCATGGCAGCAATGTGGAGTGGGATGGGGGAGACAAAAAATGCAATATCGGGGAATCGGATGAGTTGATTATGTACTATGATGACGTTGTGCGAGGTGACGATGGCTAGTGGAACATAAGCATCTCCAAACGAGAAAAAAACGTAGTGCAAACCATCAACAAGTGCCCTTGAGCGGTGCGCGTAATCAAGCTCCTTCAAACTAAACAAGGCTCTCAGCAAGAGTATTCTTGATATCCCGATCTTGAGTAGTGTAAGCCCCTGATCCTCCGTGATGTCACGAACGAGTTCTTGTCGCTTTTCCAAAGGCCAATCGTCAGTCCCGCCAAAGTAGTACTTGTAACTCTCTGGCAACTGTCTTCGGAACTCCATCATACTCTTGATAATCCGCGTCGCATGTCGCATGACGGCATCCGCACTCTTGTTAGAAGGGGCGTAGAGAGAGTTGATGATATCGGCCTGGATCTCAGCAACGGGATGGGATAACAAAAAGTGCTCTGAAAAATCGGCAAGGTGGCTTCGAGAAGGGTGGGGTGTGTTTGTATCAGAGGGAGCGATAGCGAGAGGTCTGCCGAGCAGGATAGATGTCCCACGATCATGGACCATGACAATGCTCCACAATCGAATCCGAAGCTGTGCTTCTTCCTCAGTGAACGTGTTGTTCTGCGACATGGGATCGTGGTGGAGACCCAATTCGATGGAGAGCCGCACGAGGCTCCCAACAAGACGCCACAGGGTACGACCTTGTCGCTACATGTGAACTGAGAATGGAGCTATTGACTGAGGGGTGGACAAGGCTCACCTCTGTATACAAGTACCATTGAAGTAAGATGAGCGCCTGGAGGCTGGTGATAGTGACACGAAGATGCGGCTTGACGGCCAGTGCGCGCTCAAAGAATTCGTAATGCTCAGGCCACTCAATTGGGAGGAGTTTTTTCGTCGAAATTGGGGTATCGCCGGGGGACCTAACGTTATTGTCGACGAGGGTGGCCTTGTGATTGAGTTCGCTCAGGGTGCCGAGTGCGAGAACAAAGTAAAAGCTACAAATAAAACCGGGATCATGCTGGACGTTCTCCCTTTCGTAGAGGGAATTGAGACGACGTTCGAAAGCAGAGCGGAAGAATACGGGACGGTGGAAGTTGAGATGAACAAAGTAGACCTCGACGATCTTGTTGACCATTTTACGGTCTCTCGGCAGCCAGATGGTGAGTTTGGGTGCCAATGATGACGCGGCGAGGTTTGAGGTGGAGACAGAGACGGAGAGCCAGCAGTTGGGGTCACGTGGGAGGAAAGCCTCGGTGATGTTTTGATCACGACCAGAAGAGAGGCCATTGGAACCCACTGCGAGATCTTCTCTGTCGTTCTGGGCTGCGATCTGGCTTTCGCTCATGATGAGGGGATGTACGCCGAAACTCTTTGCGATAGCCTGGAAGGAATGAGAAAGAGGGGGAAGGGAGGATACGAGTACGTACAGGTGTGTCTGAGACATCAAGGGACTGAGGGTCCTGACCCTTTACCTCGAGGGAGGTAGCAGGGTGTGGCGGGGGGATTTGCTGGGGAGGAGGCTGTATCTGTGGCTGGATGTGCTGGGGGGGCGGTGGTGGGAAGCCAGGATGGATGTGGGGAGGATAGGAACCGGGAGGACCTGGAATGGGAATGTGGGGTGGATAAGGGCCATAGATTGGAACGCCGGGGTGTGGGTAACCCGGGGGGACGATGGGGGGGTAGTAGGGGGCATTGGAGTGGTGGAAGTGAGAGTTCTGGAAATCTGGAGGAGGATGGAGAGCGGGTTCAATATCTATGCCTTCGCGTGCGCAGAAGTCGTCGAGGTTGGCAAGACTAAAACCTGGGAGACGGCGTTTGAGGAGAGCGTCGCAGAGAGCGATTTGGCGCTCTACGAATTCAGTGTGACCACGGAGAGTGAGAGTCTGTCTGTGTCTGTCCTCTTGCTGGCAGGGCACGCCTGCTGTCGCACAGGCGGTGCACTTTGGGTGCTTTGAGTCGCACTGAATGCAAGTAAGACAGGCGAACGGAGATTTGCGGTCGGTAGTCACCGACGGGACTTGCCTTAATTTTCTTACTCCTGCAGCGTGCGCAAGCCTCATGGGAGCGTCTGAGGCGACGTGGTTCTGAGGAGGAAGTTACGTCGTCGCTGGGTGAGTCTGGTTTTCTTCGTTTCTTGGAGGGCGCCTGTTGGTTCTGTTGCTGGAGCTGTTGCTGGGGCTGCTGAATGTGCTGTTGCTGCTGCTGTCGCTGGTCCATGTGCAAGGCAGAGTGTAGCGAAACGTCCGAGTGTGGAGGAAGAACGTGGGTCATCGCTGATCGTCCTCCAACTGCCCGCCAACGTCGTCCCCACCAGTACCCGTCTCCTTTGTATTTAATCACGTGATGTATTTAATTAATTATTTTCTCCTCCTCCTCCTCCCATATCATGTTCCACCCAAACCCGTCCGAATACGCCCTCGACACCGTACCTCTCCTCCAGGACTCTCCCTCGCTCTACGGGTCACATGATGCACACACCCGCCCATCCTCAACCCGCCTTCTCCTCGCGGCTGCCCTCCGCATGGCCGCCCTCTTCCTCGTTGCAAGTCTCCTCCTCGGCGGCACTCTCTTCCTCGCTTTGCCCACCCTCGACTCGTGCGTGTATCTGTCTGCTCTCTGTCTTGTCTCACCCGCCCCCAGCGACGACCGTCTGCTCCTGCACATACCCAAATCATTCGATGATCTCATGGCGCTCAACGGCCTCTTGAAAAAGTATCGCGACATCTACCCCGAGCGCATCATCGTCTGTTATGTCATCTCGTATTTATTGTATGTCCCTCCCCTCCTCTCCTTGCTTGCTCTCACTTCTTTGACAGCGTGCAGGCATTCTCCCTCCCTGGCTCCATGTATCTCTCTATTCTCGGCGGGGCAGTCTGGGGCGTGCCTATCGCACTCCCCCTCTCTTGTACCTGCGTCGCAACAGGCGCTACTCTCTGCTACTTCATCAGCGCAGCCTTTGGGCCTGCACTCCTCACCCTCCCAAAGTGGAAAGATCGTCTTGACAAATGGTCAGACAAACTCCGCCAGCAAAAGGACAACATCTTCTCTTTCCTCATCATCCTCCGCATGGCTCCACTTCCCCCACATTGGGTCATCAACATCGTCTGTCCTCATGTTGGCATCCGCCTCATCCCTTTTTGGTCAACCACTTGGCTCGGTGTCTTTGGTGCCACCGTCATACACACAACCATCGGCGGTGGTCTCGATGAAATGACCTCGGCCGCCGATTTCAACCTCTTTTCCTGGAAAAACTTTTTCTTACTGTCCGCTATCGTCGTCGGCGTCTTGATACCCGTCGGTTTACGTTACTACTACAAGAGCGATGTCGCCTCCGCAGCTGCCGTCGAAGACCTTGACCTGCTAGAGCAATCGCCCGAAGACGCCGATGACCGTATTCTTGCCGTCGGGCCTCTCCCACTCTCGAAGAAGCCAGCCTCTCCCCAATTAACAAGTATCTATGTTAATCGTAATAGTTTTTACGCAGACGACCAACGCGATCAAGATGAGGACATGGACGATGACGACGACGACGACGACGATGTCATATTAGAGGCAGGACCCGCCATCGTTATTAAATCACCAGAAGATGGGAGCAGCTTGGGAAGCGTTGCCCATTGACATCTAGATTTAAAAATTTCCAGTTGATCATGTATATTTACCGCGATATGTTGTATTGATCACTTTCCTATCCTTGTTGTTAAATCATGATGTGGCTGCGCACATAGCGGATACCTTCACCTCGTCGCCTCAGCACTTATACCCCATAATCAGTCTCTATTAGGTTCCACATGCTACATGATACCCGACGGTCCCGATACATCCAACGAGGATCCTTCAAGCCAAGCGCCACCTGCAAATGTGTCCACTCAATCGCCTGTGGCCCTCCCAGATTCAATAGGATCGTCTGCAACGGTCCACGAATCGTTTGCCATGACCCATATGCCTGACGTTCCACCGCGTCCCTCTACCGCGCCACCTCACCCCGCCTCGGACGCGACCACAGGGAAAGAGCCACAGACCGACTTGCAGACGCGTACCACACTCGTATCCAATCTTCGTGCACGCAATCTTCTCCTTCAGAAAGCAATCTCCCACATTGACGATGCCGTCCTCCACCTGATGGCTGCCCGATCTGGCATACCCAGTTCCAAGATCATACAACAAGTGCGTGGGGAAGCGAGGAACAGGAAGGATTTGTTAGATAGAGTCGATAGGGCTATCAAGATGGCCCAGAATGGCGAGCTACTAGAAGAAACTCACGGGGGAGACTCCAGTGGGGTAACGGCTGGAGATGAGAGGTAGGCTATTAACCCCCTCTCTTGCCAAGTACATGATTCATCTACGAAATACAGCACCACACATGCCCTTCAGGCCAATGCGCATTCTGGAGTAACGTCGACTGTCCCACCCAATGCTATCCACTCACCTTCCCCCGACGATTCCTTGGACACGCCCCAACTCCGCCGATCATCCTCGCAACCTCAGCTCGGTCCTTCCACGGGGGAGCGGCAGGTTGCCGTGAGGATGTACACGCTCCCCGAACTCATTGAACGTCGCAAGATTCTTCAAGAGTCGATCGACTCTTGGCAGAACTTTGTTAGAGACTTGCGCGCCGCTCAGCCCCACCTCGAGGCACAAGCACAGTCTGCCGTGCCCGAAGCATCCACCGCACCTTCCGCGCAGCCTGAAGAGTCATGGACCGTCAAATATCAACGGGCGCAGTCTGAGATTAAACGACGCGAAGACTTGTTACTACGGTTGAACCAAGCCATCATCCAATACACGCAATCACCCGACTCTATCCCAACCCCGGAACAGTTTGCTGCGCTTGCGACATATATGCCCCCCGCGCTTGACAAGGCACGTTTTGACGTGGCTTACGTGCGCTTCTGCCAGGGGAAATCTATCCCAATGAACACGAGTATTGTTATGCCGGATGTGAGCAGACCCGTGATCGATGTATACTCGTTGCATGTTGCAGTCATGCAAGAAGGAAGCTTCGCTAGGGTTAGTCATCGTGCTGCATTATTTCCGCGTGCAAGTCTGATTTTCGTAGGTGTCGACCCGCAAATCTTGGGACCTGGTCGGGGCGCGTCTCGGGTTCATCCATACGGCTGCAACGGCCACCGAGCCGGCAAGGTCCTCCCCCGAGATAGCTCACCATCTGGAGAAGGCGTACAGAGACCGTCTTCAGCAATTTGATCATCTCTACGTGAGCTCTGTCATCGAGACGCTCCGAAAGCGGATGGCAGAGCAGCAGAAGAAGGCATGACTGGCAGTCGTGGCTACTGGGTATGATCGTCGCGCCGCCCTAACACAGTGCCGTCGTTGACATTGGTGGACACGGACAGGCTTCAGACCCTGCTTTAGAAGTTTTGGGGCCATATCGATTCGCTTAATGAGAACAACAAGTACACCGTGCAGATTTGGTTTGCGATTTCAGCAAGACGGTTGATCGCGATTCGAGCCGTACATAACATCAATCACCACTCGATTGTTCACATACATGCTCCTGTCTATGTACCCACCCGTGCGCCACGCAATGAATCCAGGTGGACCTGGTTTGGCAATTTCACTACCCTCGGACGCTCGTGGAATCCAGAAGCAGGTTTTCTCGAGTCCGTTTGTACGTACGTTCCCTTAATGGACGAGAAAAATAGAAAACAGTGCTGGGCACGTACCAGCATTGCCTTGTTTTGGCGGCGAGCGGAACCAAATATACCAGATGCACAGCTTCTAAGAGGAAAATAATAAAATGAATATGAAATGACACAGGTAGGTGGACACGTTCACGGCGCTCCACCGAGGGTCGTGCGCCGGTAATCAGTCGGTTGCTGCTCTGCGCACAAAGCAAAGACAAGGACAGTGCCAACAGGTCATCCGGATTCCGCGGAGGAGTATTTCGCGGAATATTGCGGGTATTTTCGGTAATAAAATAATGTATAAATACCAAATTTGGATATATTTCAAAGTCCGACTTGGTCCGTTATGGTCTGTGCTTAGCAGGTGTTTGGAAGGTCGGACCCAACCTCGCTCCCACCACCAGCATCCTCTGTGCTTGCTGTTCCCTCTCCCCCGCCGTTGCGCACGTCCCCCCAACGCCGGCCACGCTCGTCGTCGTACTGTCCGTCGAGCTCATTCCGGACGGCGTTACGTTCCTCGTACCCTAAAACATTTATCATCTACCCTCCACTAGGCCCACGAGTGCGGATTATGGCAGATCGCATCCACCCGTACCCCATGTTTCCCCAGAGCCTCACCCCCAACTCCCTTCAACAGTCCCAGATCCCTCAACAGCCACAGCAATCACAACAGCCCGACCCCCAGATGATTTCGGCGCTCTCTAACACCGAGCACACTCGCATGTGGCAGCAGCAGATGAATCAGCTCCAGAACGCCTACCGCCCACAGCAGTCGGGCGATTTGGCCACTTCCCAGATGAACCACCAGGCAAGTCTCGCCCCGCGCTTTTTTTCCGTATCTTTGGGAAATTCCCTTGCCTCGCGGTAATGAGTTAGCTACTATGCCATGACGATCTGGGCGGTCAATCCCCCTTTCCCCCCAACTGCGCTACTTTGCTACTCCGATGGATATTCCCTTTGCACTCGCCAAAGTCGTTGAGAAGTGGTCATTACGTTTGCTGACGTTGTCCTTGTTTAGATGCAGGAATTCGCGCGAGGGCAGGCTCTCTCCCACCCGCAAGGTCAATCCATGGTTCAGCAGATACAACCTTCTTTCGGGCTCAATGCACAGCGCATGAACCCCGTTTTCCACGATCCTCAAGCTGGTCAATCCCAGCCCCTCATACAGCCCAATTTTACCAACGTGCCCACCCAGCAACAGATCAAGGCATCGTTCAATATGAACCCCATGATGCACGGGCTTAACAACCCCGGCGTCTCCCGCCAGCTTAACATGCTTAGCCAGCAGGAAATGGCTCGTCTTCAGCAGCAGTCGAGTATTCAGGCTCAGCGCCAATCCGCAGACATGTTTGCTTCCCCATCCGTGCAACATTCTCAGGACCAGTTGCATGGTTCTCCCCATCCTTCTGCGCAAGCCGTTGGCCCCCCAGGTCCCAATCAGGGAATGGGACCTGGAAACCCACAACAGAAGAGAATAACCGCGCTCGAGATCCAGGACAGAAGGACTTATCTTCTCCGTTCAATCCAGCAGGCTGAGGGCGAACTATCATCCCTTATGCAGAATGCCCGCAATGCAGGCACAATGGATAATGCCGTTCAGCAACGGATCAATGCGCTCCGTGCTGAGCTTCATAAACGGCAGGAGCTGTACGGCAAGTTTATGAGCTCTTTTGGAACTATGTTTGCCCAGCAGCTGGCGAATGGTATACCCTCTTCAAACATGTCTCATATGTATGTTTTCGTGGTCGCTGAATGCTTCGTTATCTCACAATTAGCAGGAATTCTATGCCACATTCCAATTCGCAGCAACCTCCACAGTCAACCGTGACGAATGGCCAATCCCAGCCTAACTTCGTTACTCAGCCCAATCAATCTGTTACAGGACCATATAACATTCCTACCAATGTCCAATCTCCGATGACTACCCAGGTTCAAGGCACGTTGAGCCAACAAATCCCTATTCAACCAACGCACACGCCAAATGGACTACCGAATGCCATCCCTGCCAGAACCACTGGTACACCTCACCAAATTCCTAGTGGCCAACTATCGAACGCCATGTCTCCCAGTCTCGCAGCTCAAGGTGGACAAAAGGTCCCCAATCAGACCCGGCAATCAGTGGCAATCATGCCATTGGACAAGGAGCGATTTGATTCCACCTATACGCATTTTTGCAGAAGCCAAAATATGAATTCGGGTCTCCGTATCGCGATAGGGGAGAATAGGTTTGTAGATCTGCATCAATTGCACGTTCATGTCATGCGTGAAGGTGGCGCACGTTCCGTGAGTCCCCTTGGTAAATGTTTTGCGAAGGCTAACCCTGAACACGACTAGGTGACTATGCGAGATATGTGGCCTGTCATTGGCGGTCGACTAGGATTCATTCAGTTCCCCGGCAACGAGTCTGAGCCAGCTCGATGTGGCCCTGGAATAGCGCAACAGCTTCAGAATACATACGAACAATATCTTCAGCACTTTGAGAATGCCTATATCTTGACAGTCAAGAATCGTGCGGCGGCAGGATCATCGCAACTCCCGATAAACGTGAACTCCCTCGCCATGGATAACAATCCGAATGCTGGCATGTCCGGGAATTCGGAGATGCCATCGAACCCTCCTCGGCTCAACCAGCAGGTCATTGCTGCGGCTGCGCGGTTTGCGCTTACGAGCGCCCAAGACATGCGTGCTCAACGTATCCAGGAGCCAATGATTGCATTTGTGGAGCGCCATCGTCCCGAACTCCAAAAGGTGTACCAGCAACAGCTTCAGTTTATCGCCAAGCGACAGGAGCAGAACTTGGCGAATGTGCAGAATCAGTTGGTTAGCATGCACGATCCTCCAACCGTGGGCCCGCAGGTCCAGCGCGGCCCGAACCCAACGGTCAATATGGCCCCGGATGATTCCAAGACGCTGAACGGATCTTTTATGCAGGAGAACGTCACCACTGTGCCTCATAGGCAGACGCCGACACAGGAACAAATTCAACAAGCGACGGCGGCAATTGGTTATTTTAAGCAGGCTTTTTTACAACGTAGTGAGATTTCACCATATCTTCTTTGTTGCCACTTATGCGTTTCAAGGTCTCCCTGAAATGCCTTTACTGCAAATACCGGATGAGCAGCGACTGGAATACAATCAACTCCTTGAACAAGTGTTCAAGATGACGTCGGACCTTGATCCAAAACTGCCTTTGTATTTCATAACTTTTAGAAGCGAAGAGTTTCTCCGCAAATACGTACCCATCGTGCGTTTCTTGATCTCTTTGTCTTTGTCACGCTCACCAAGTGCCACCCTAGGTGTTAATGGTGACAAGACAACGACAGCTTCTCAGGACACCCTCACCACAGTACATCATTCTGCTGAACGCTCTGCGTACCATGCACGGGCAAATTCACAAGCTCAACGAGGAATTTGAGAACCGCTGGCGCGCGATAAAGGCCGCCTCTGCGCCTGCTCGCGTAAATCCTGCCTCTTCTCACACGGTGCCACCAGTGCAGAATCTATCCCAGATAACACCTGGACCCCCGACAACTGGACGTCAAGCTATCAATCATCCACCGCCACCACAACTTCACCCCTCGCCTTCACAAAGTCAGCCCCCGCCTCCTCAAACGCACTCGCAGCCCAATCAGTCACAACTCCATCCCTCGCAGCAGCCTACACCACCGATGAAGAAGTCTTTCCGTACCTCCATCCCTCCTAGTCCGTCAATTCCACCAGCCTCCGCTACCGTTGCTTCTCCTACCCCTCCCCCTACTGTTGCATCATCGTCCACTCCTGCGCCGAGTGCCCCCACTCCTCAAACGACAACTGCTTCACCCCAGACTCCAAAGTCGCCACCGTCGAGGGCTGTCACAAGGACCAAGGCCACAGCTCGAGGTCATCGAAAGCTATCGACGACGGGTAAGGGTTCCGCTACACCAGAGATGGCGCCTCCTGTCGCTGGAGTCAAGCGGCCGTCTGACGATGAGGTTGCCACCCTCATTAATGTTGCCCCTTCGGAAGCCGAGACGAGTAATGCGCCGTCGCCAAAGAAGGCCAAGACGGAATGGGACGGCGAGATAAGCGAGGCACTTGTTAAGAAGCAGCAAGAAACGGAGAACATCAAGACCGACGATGATGCCGCTGCCTACTACCTGAAGGAACTCCTTGCCTTGACTGCGTCCGCGGACGAGGGGATTCATCATGACATCGCGTCCTCCTTGGGTCAGATCCTAGCAGGCATGCCTCAGGAGCCTGTGGATGCTGCCGCGCTTTCCATCCATGGGGACGGGGGACCACCCCCTACCGCTCTCTCGCCTCATTTGAGCAGTGAGCGGATGGACCCCTTCTTTGAGTTTGTCGACTTTTCTTCCTTTACGACCCTCGAAGACGAGGATGACTCAAAGGCACCTACGCCGGATCTTGTCCCTTCGTCTGAGACGAACCCTAGTCCAGAGTCTGGCTCAGAGGGCGATTCGTTGGGTGGGTCGCCGGATAAAAACAAAAATGAGGAATCTGGCTCAGATCCTCTTCGCCTCGGTTCTCTGAAAGAGATCGATGGGGGCGAGTCTGCATATTATCAGATTGGTGACTGGAAGTGGGAGGGCACGATGCCCACACTAGACCAACCATGGGCGATTTTTCCCTCATAGGGTGTCTCGTTGGTTTTGTTCTGATTATTTATTTGCTTCCATCTTTATGCTGGATATACTCTTTCTTCTTTCTCGCTCGTGGTGACCCATCTCCTACCAGACCAGCCGTTCCCCCTGTTATCCTACTATTTCCCTTCTTGGTTTATGTGTCACTGCTCTGTATTCCTAATGTTGTTTCACTCTGCTATCGCGTATTCTTGCTCAGACTTTGGTCTCTTAATGGATAGGTAAACTTGAATCGGGCAGGATGCGTGTTGTGAGTATACAATGGGCGATATATCAATAGGCTATCATTTACTTTGCACCGTCTGGGGGTTTGAGTGTACGAGACTGGCGAGTATTACTGAGTACCCGAGCCCTCAACAGGGAGAGAGGGTCACGGCCTTGTGACGAAAGAGGAGTAGCGGCGCTCAGCAGTCTCGCTTTCCGAATTGTCCGTGCTTCATGTTCTCTTCTGCCTCTTTCCCACTGCTGCCGAGCCTCGCTCTTGGATTCATCGTCCTCCGCCGCGAGCTGCAATGTCTCGGGCAGCCCATACCGGCCCTTGAGCTGATCATCGGCCGCACGTTTCGCAGTCTCAATCTTCTTCTCCGTCCGAAAACGCTTGCGCAGGAGGGACGAGAGCGCATAAGGATCGCTGTTGTACCGATCGGACACCTCTTGCAAGGACTCGAGCCGTGGTATCTGCACCTTGTTAACGACATCTTGCGCCGCCGTCGATTTCTCCAGTGCTGCGAGGGGGTCTGCAGGGCCAGCGTTGCCCTCGGTGTCTAGCCGTCGCCCCGCTCAAGATCGCGCTTGCATTGGCTGGCGGAGGGCACGTACCGTGTATCGCGAAACCGCCATTTTCCTCCGGATTCCATTCCTCGTCCTTTTGTCTCGCACCCGAGACGACGACGTAGCGGGTATTCTAACAAGCATGTGAAGATGCGCGAGGAGCGAGAAGACGCGCCGAACCTTGGGGTCCGTCTCAATCTCGAACCAGCCATCGCACAGGTGGCATTTACACCGAAAGGAATAGATCGGCGTGGAATAGTACGACCCAATCTTTTTCTTTTCCGCGTTGTAGCGCACGCCCATGCCGACGTGGTTGTTGCATGTGCCGCTGCGGACGATGAGGCGGGGGGTGACGGGAACGTGTGGGGACGTACCACCATATGTTGAACGGGAGCTCGAAGCGGGTGATCAATATGCCCTTGTCGAGTTTGCGGGCGCGATCGCCGAGGGCGTGTTTGCCTGTGGAGGGGGTGAGCACGCGTGCTTGAGACGACGACGCAATGTCCACCTCTGTATGCGTTCAGACTCTTGTGTTTCTCGCCATCGTAGTCCGGTGGATAGTACTTGTTAAATCCTGACGAGAGATGAGCGCAAGCAGGGCTTGTCTTTGCAGACCGACTTTCCTTGCATGACGGTGTGCTCTTAGGTGGGTGTGGATTAGCTAATCTACGGATGTTTCCGTGGATGGCTGAACTTTAATCTTGATATCCTCGTCAACACAAACACGCCCTTGGGTGCGTCAGGGAACATTTTCACGCATCAGAACTCATCCCCCATCCAGTCACCTTCTAGCTCGTCCATCCAGAATGAGTTACGTCGCCAAGGACGAGAAAGCGTACGACGCAGCCGGCGCTGTCCCCGCTGCCAAAATCCACAAGATCCGCATCACCCTCACGAGCAGCAACGTCAAGAACTTGGAAAAGTGTACGCACGACGCCTTACCCTCTTCACTCTTTCTCACCGCCCCCCAGTCTCGACGGATCTCATCAACCGTGCAAAGGACAAGCAACTGCGCGTCAAGGGCCCCGTCCGTCTCCCGACCAAAGTCCTCAAAATCACCACGCGCAAAACGGTAGGTTGCATCCCTATCCGTATACGTTCGGTTGACGCATCCCATCTGTAGCCTTGCGGTGAAGGTTCCAAGACCTGGGACCGTTACGAACTCAAGATCCACAAGCGTCTCATTGACCTCCACTCTTCCAGTGAGATTGTCAAGCAGATCGTAAGGAAAACGTTTTGTTGTGCACTGTTGTCTCTCTAAAACGAGATCTGTCAGACTTCTATCAGTTTGGAGCCTGGCGTCGAGGTCGAGGTTACCATCTCCAACTGAAACCACATCATCACTGTTGTCACGCGTACTGTAGAAATCTATGTTGCTCTGAAAATCAGCCCAAGCTAGAGGAGTGGGTAGGTCAAATGAGTGTAACCACGTATACATCTATTATCATACAGTGATCCTCTAAGGTATCGTCAGAAGACACTCCGCTTGTAATAAAACGTAAAGTAGTGGATGCAAAACATACATGAGATGGCACATGGAAGAATGGTCACATGTAAACAGCATAAGATCCAATGACTGGTCGGTGGTCGCTTCGACCCTCCAAGAGACGCATCCCGCGGTCGTCCAGGCTGCTGTAATCGAGACAGACAACTTCGCCCTTGAGAGGATAAGGCACGAGGTTGACGGTGGATACAGTGGACTCTTGAGTAAGGAGACTTTGCAACGTGTCTTTTCGAAAGGGAAAGAAACGCCAACGACTCGAAGGCGGTGTTGGTTGAGAATCTTTGGGGGGGACTGGCGGTGGTGTCTCCGGGAGACCATCACTTCGGAGCGCGGGAATAGGCGGGAGCGTGGGTGAGTCTGAATCACCTCCTAAAGCTTTCTCAGTTGGCGGGACTTCCGCGGTAGACTCGCGGGTGGAGTTGTCGGATCCCTGTGTCGCCGGCCGCAAAGAGATGTGACCTCCATCTTGCGCACGGTCAACGGTTTCCATCGACCTAGTTTGGATGGAAATCCGGGGTGGCTTGGGTATGTTTAGTGACAGCGGTCGGTTGGCCGCACTCGGCCTTGTCAGCGGTCGACTAAAGTAATCTTGCTTGGTAGTGGGAATAACCTCAGCGCACGGCGAGGCACCCGAGTCGCGTCGAGCTCTACCCGAAAATGGCCAGATAGCTTGGGAGATCAAAGTACCAACTCGGGTCCGTTGTCTCGCCATTTCTGCTATATCCGGCATCGCATCACCGTCATCAAGTTTGACGGTCGACTTCCATAGAATGCGGTCGCACCTGTAAGCACCCCAAGATTAACCAGTCAGCCGGTTTCATCAAAAATTGCACCAACCAACTAGGAACCCGTTGTTTATGAGACGAATCATAGACAGCAATGTCGTCGTCATCGCTATGGTGGAGTTCTATGGGGGTTGAAGGGGCAGACTTTGTAGAAAAACCTCGTGACGAAGGCCGAGGAATTATGATACGTTGTTTGACCGGTGGCTCTAATAGTTGGCTAGTTTCGGACGGAAATTCAATAGGACTTGACGGAAGATCGTCAACCGAATGTTCGGAAGACGCAGACTGTTCAACAACAATGCCCGGAGATTTCGAGCTTGCTACGACATCCCGCAGACCACGTTTATTCCGTAGCCATTTGGCGATGGGCGCTGTTGGCGGTGCTGGCGATGGCGCGATTAGCGCTTTCCATTTTGCTTTTGCCTTCTGAGCAGCGATTACCAGTCCGCCTTCGCCTACATTTGGATTGGGGGCGAGGCCAGTGTAACAATCATCCTCCTCGGCTTCTGAAGTAATGCCCTTCGAGTGCAAAGTCCATCTAGACGAGGCCAGCGAACGCGATTCGCCCTCGGCATCCTCACCGTTGTCCTCCTCTTCTCTCTCAGTCTCGTTGCCGTCTATAGGAGAGCGCCTGCTATGTCGCCGTCTTGTTCTGGAACGGCTCGCCACATCGTACTTGAAGGTTGGTGGGAAGTTGATAGGCGCTTCATGGAAACCAGAAAACGCCGAGTTTGTCACCATCTGCTGTTTCAGTTGATCAAACGAAATTGCCTGCTCATAATCTGTGGACAGCTCTTCTTAGCCCAGGCGCCCGAACACAAGGAAGCACCATACCATGTCGAGAAATCAGCCAGTCTGCATGTAAACGGGTAATATCTAGTCGGAAATTCAAATCGCCACAGAGGAATGTATAGTCAAATTTGTCTGTGATGTCTGATGGGTTTTGGGTCAACCTAGCCTAGGACCGTTGAGAAATATGCCTACCTTCTTTTGTTGTTCTAGGATCATCTGGCTGCAGAAAGTCATCCACTGCGAGCTCAGCCTAGAAGCAAGTCAATAAACGCTAGCACCACACCACCAATGAGCCAACCTTGATCTTCGATAAATTTGCGAGCCGGTGATTAACCTTGCCTTCGTGCGCTACAATCATCGCCGTCATTAACACGAGCGGCTAAAGTAACAGACCACACACCAGCCAAGTGAGCGTTCAAGAACAAAAAGGTGGATCCATCGATTTTGAGACTGATACCAACCCCACCTTTATTTCCTACGCGTCCACCAATTAAACCGGCAGTCACAGCTGATTTCGAAAACCCTGTGAAAGCTGGTGAGTGTATAGCATATCCAAGTCGGCATCAACCTGCCTTCAACTTGATCGTGCAAGTCTTTGTGTATGTAGACTGAAAGGTACAAACCCATCATCCTCTCTTTCGCCAAGGGTACGTAAGGGCCCAATTCCGACTCTTTCACGGTCACGCGACGGTGTAGAGAATGACGCTTTGGCGAAGATGTGATGTCTTTCAGAGCATGTTCTGCGTGTATCTGATGGTTCGCTTGCGTTCGATGACACAGCCAATGCTCAAGCATAGACGTCCAGCCAGAATGATTGTGGTTGACCACGATTTCGTCGGAAAGATCATCTAAAC
>JBBPOH010000135.1:0-20108 GCA_038091335.1 Phylloporus arenicola | reverse complement strand
ATCACAGCTATACTTGCTAGCATTCACGATGATGAAGGGGCCGTCGCTAGCTGCCCTTTGGAGGTCGGAGAACGACGAGGGAAGAAGGAATCGAGAGAGACCAGGCAACTCGCGAATCTTGAACACGACTTTCTGTAGTTCCAGGTTTAGACGGCAGATACGATCATGTTGGTCTGGACTAGGTGAATTGAGGGTGTTGCGAACGAGTGAGGTCAGATGGGTGAATTCATCCGCCAACATCTTGCCTTGGGGCCCCGATTCGATGACGTTGTCGAGTGGAGAACGGAGACGAGTGAGCTGGCTCCAGAACACAGCGCGACCTTGTTCAAGAAGTTCTACTCCCTTGGTGGGAGACTGGTTGCGAAGACAAGCTGAGAATGCATCTACTGCGAGCGACGACGAAAGGGACTTGAGCAGATCAAGGTGGTGAGGCAGTGGTGGCAGAGCCGTTGAATGTTCGACAAGTAATCGGAGCGCTGTCTCATATGCAGAAAGTGTCCTGGGGTGGGAGAATTCCTCCGCTGCGTTAACCCATTATTTGGCAGCAGACAGATCACCTGAAGAGACTGTTTGCGACACATCTTCCAGTCCGGCATAGAGGCTGAACAATTCTTGTTTGTCCTCGAAGGCTTCGTTCAGGTCATCAATCCCCCCGAGATGCTCGTACCGAGAGGAGAGATACTTTGCACGCTGAAGCAAACAGAGAATTCGCACTGTGTCATCGTTCGGGGGTGAATGTCATCAGCAAGAGCATTTTCTGATCCAAGATAGCACTTTCGTTTGTGATGCCAACGACACGCACAAGCTTCGAGGGGAGATAAGAGGAATGGTAGGAACATAGATCACGTGATGTAGTGGACCAACACGAGCTTGCATTGTTGCTTTTGATATCGACCAAGATATGCGTCGACGCAGCTCCGCAACGCCCAGCGATGGCGACAACGACAACCCGAGACGGCGCCAGCCATTTCGTCCCCGCCAACCTCTCCGCTCGCCTCTCCCCCACAAACCCACACCTCCCCGCGAGGTCTTCCTGACACCCCGCGCGACGCCCAAGCCCTTCAAACGCAGGCCCAAGCGCGCAGAGACAACCGTCAAGAGCGAGCCCCCCGACGTCAGCATCTCCACGGTGCGCCCGCCCTCGCCCTCGGACGACCCCTTGTTGCTCTCCGGATCACGCCCCGCGAGGACCCCGCCTCTGCGCGCACGCTTTACCCCCGCCTTTTCCTCCTCGCCGTCCGATTCGGCATGCGCGGACCCCCCTGTGTCGTTTGCAGCACGTCTCTCCGGGCGGGTCGGCGCGCAGAGCCCGCCAGACGCACATGCACATGCGCTCCCCGTGTTTAGTGTCCCGCGCGTTGTCGAGGATGCGAGTGGCGCGTGGAGCGACTCGGACGACGACGGGTTCAACCTCACTGGCGAGTATACAGGCAAATACAAGATTCTCAAGGTGCCTACCAAGGCGGACCCGCAGAGGGAGCGTATGGAGTCGTGGGGGCGACCTGTCAGCCCGTTTCCTTACAGCGAGATGATGGAGCGGTCCTTGCCGTTGTCGGATTTGCCAGAGGAAGGCGGTGGACGCGGTGCAACACCTTGCGAGGACGCGGATATGTGGGAGGTCGCGACGGAACCTCCCCTTTCGGACTTGGAGGCTTCACCGCCGCCTTCGGTCTCGGAGGACGAGTTTGCAGATCTGGATGCTGATTTATCATTGTTTGATGTCGATGCGGAATCTACTCGGGTTCTCCCGCGTCCTGAGCCTCGCGAACCGGTTTTGGAGTCAGATCAGACGGATTTGGAGGAGGAGGAGGAAGAGGCGCAAGTTGATCGTGAGCTTTCGGTTGCTGTCGATGACGGCATCCCCGCCATTCTCTCCGAGGCTGTATTACCCCATAACCCTGCGGAAGACGATTCTTCTGACGAAGAGGAGGTGGATGAAGACATCATCAAGATTACTAGTGGAGATCCCAAAGCGGCCGCTCGTGCCGCCGCAATCTTAAGGATGGTGGGTGTATACAACCACAACCTGTGGCGCTGTTCTCTTTAATTTTCTCTAGCACGACTATGACTGTATCCTTGCTGCCGAAAAGAAGAAGCGGTCTAGGCAATTGGCCAAATCGACGCGAA
Organism: Phylloporus arenicola; assembly: GCA_038091335.1. Taxonomy (NCBI): domain Eukaryota; kingdom Fungi; phylum Basidiomycota; class Agaricomycetes; order Boletales; family Boletaceae; genus Phylloporus; species Phylloporus arenicola. The sequence goes on along the minus strand of JBBPOH010000135.1, from coordinate 17,981 downwards.
AGCGTCGCAAGACGATCGAGAACGCTGGAATTTCCAAGTCCTATATGGACTCGAAAAGCCAACGGTGGCAAACACTCCAGGGCATCAAAACGTCGCCAGGATCGCGTAGTTTTCCTCTGCTTGACCTTTGGCGGGATGCAGAAGATAGTGTCTTCCTCGAACATAACTCGGTCAGCTTTTGCAATACGTCATTCACGTTGTCGCCTTTGAAGCCGACGACAACTCGCCCCGGAATTCTACTTCCACCTCCGACAGGAAAATGGACTCGCGACTGCTGGAAGTGCTTAGACAAGTGCCTCACCGCCGAGCGAGTTGCTGTTGCAGCAGCACGCAGTTTTGGCACGGATGTATTCGCGGACGTGGGAGATATATCCAAAGATGCAGTGTTGGATCGCTTCATAAATCAACTGGGCGGCGAATCCGTTGTGGGCGGCCTTGGACCTGACTGGTCAAGGTGAGTTTACGTCGACAAGGTTTTGTCTCACGAGTTCACATTCTAGCTTAGGGACAGCCTGAGCCTGAGATTAGATGTGCTCATCAAGAAGCAGTCGCGATCAGCACCGCGGGCACCGCCTATTAGACACCAAGACGCGCTAACCGAACCGTGTTATAGCGGGTTGCTCCGGGAAGCCATGGCAGTTTCTGCGCCCCTAGAACGATGTCCGACATCTACGTCGACCTCGTCGGACACGACCGTCGTCCCTGAGCCATATGACGCATGCAAAATGTTCCCTGACCTCAGCTGGCGTGGATCCGTGCGGACGCCGTCCCGAAGTCCAGATCCAAATCCACCCCACCCAAAGGAGGATGTTCATCTCCGACATGCTTCCCCACAGAAGTCTATGATCCCCGTTCCGATTAGGCCGAAGCGGCTAGTGGATCTGCGGCATCTCTCGCCGATGAAAGCCGACGGAGGGACGTGGCATCCCGTGGCTCGGCGAGGTAGCGGGTGTAGCGTCAGGGATTTGGTGAGGCAGTTTGAGAGCTTGGATCAGTAATCTATGCATGATTTCTTTTTCTTTTTTCCACAGCCATCTCTGTATGTGTTTTTTTTCGGGATCGCGCAGAGCGCGGTGATCTATTCTTAGGTTGTTTATTCACTCGTTGCAATCACTCAACAGAAATAGGTTATGCATTTGTATGGACGGCATCTCAGAATGCTATCGACTTTATTATGAAAAGGATTTGAAAGTTCCACGGCAAATAAAAGTAAGGTGAATGTGTGCCACATCCCTAAAACATACATGTACAAGAACGAACACGGACGTCACGAAAATGAAGTCTTGGGAATTAATGAGCGGAACCGGCGCCGTCGCTCGTGCCCGTACCGTGCGGATGAGAAAACTTGTCAAAAATCGCGGCGATGCCATGCTTGTCCTTTGAATTCGCCCTGGCGCCGGGGTCACGAGACGCGGAACGGGTACGGATGTTACCCGCGCCGCCACGACCGGTCGACTCATACTCGCCCAGATGATGCGCGACGCGCTCGATATCGGGCTCGTGCAGGGCCGTGATATTGGCGGCGCCGCCTCTGCCGGTCGAATGTCTGTGTTTGAACGGGTCAGCTGTGCAAGGGACGAGGGCGAACACACTCACATTCCCTCGTGATGATGTCCATGCAGCCGCCGTTCCTCGTCGTCCAGGGCGTCCAGCCCGGGGCTCCCACCCGTGGCGTGGATATTGCCAGCGCCCCCTCGGCCGGTGGACGTCATTATGCCCCGACCACGGGAGGGGGAGCGAGATCCGGAAATGTTGCCAACGCCACCGCGGCCAGTGGAATGCTGTATCGAGTGAGAAATGAAGCGGCGTGGGAGGGGGGATGGCTTACGACGGTGGTCGCCTCCGTGTGGTCCCGGACGACCCTGGCCTGGTACTCGGCCTCTGCTGCGTCCTCTGCGATCGCGCGGCTGTCTCTGTGGACGTCGCGCGAAGGGGAGCGGATGTTGCCGGCACCGCCGCGGCCGACGGAGAGGACCTGTGGGGGGTCAGGAGCGTGATGGAGGTGGATGGGGGCACGGACTCTGTCGGGGTGCACGGCGGGCTCGCGGCCACGCGTGAATGAGTAGTCGTCGCCGGTGTCGATGGAACGGGCGTCGCGGGATTGGGAGGAACGCCTTATGTTGCCTATGCCCCCTCTGCCAGAGGACAGCTGTGGAAGACAAGTCAGCGCGGGGCAGGGAGGGGGAGGGGACAAGGCTCACGAAGGTGTCGCGGCCTCTGGAGACGGAGCGACCGTCAGCGTCAGTGGGGGAGTCTGCCATGATCGGTGAGAAGGAGGGCGCTATCTCTTATCTGCTGGTGTTATCTGCAAGGGGCTTATCTCTTATCGCCCTTGCACGCAGCTTAAATACACGGGAAGAGACGCTCACCTGGCTTGCCCACCAATGTCTCCGCCACGGACTGGCTGTCATCCTCATCCGTCTGCAAGGCACGCAGCCGCACGCCAATCGCAGACATCATCTGAGGGAGGGACTTTCTCTGCGCTGCCCTTGCCTGAGACGTCTCTGATGAAAAGAACATTGTCTCCTTGCCAGTACTCATGCCGGTTTAAATACTGCGACCTGGTCGTTGGTGCGTACAAATGAGACGATCGTGCGTAATCCTCCTCAGTTCAAGGGTGTCGACGATCGAACACCTCGCCTCGGGTCCTAGTCATTTCTCCGCGGGTGGCAGCACGCCTTACCGTGCCTCGCATGAGCCACCTTCTCATATCCCGTTGGCTACGCAATGCTTAAGAGAAGTTAATCAAGCCCCTGACGGTGTGTAATAGAATAATAACCCTAAAACTCATCCTTGCGATGGCGACATTTCGGGGTTACGATCAGCCCACTATTTGTCAAGGCAAAGGTTTCATCCCGGCTCTCAACCGTAAATTTCGAATATTGGAAGGATCTCATGAATGACAAGCAGTGGGAAACCAATGGCGATCGAGAGCGGACCAGCGACCATCATCGCAACCACCGATCAGAAGACCTTGGCGACTAGATGACAGCATCACTGCCCGTCGGTCGGGAGGAACCGCGTCTGCATCACTTCTCCCCATTTGGGTTCCTGAAGAGGCCGTGTCAGACAAAAGCATCAACAAATAATTTGGAACAAGATCAGATAGGAGCGAAAGACGTGATGTTTGGGTGTCAACACTATAGTTTCAGTGTGAACTATGCTTGATTTTGTGCTTCATCATAAAGGATGGACCATAGCCAAGGAAATGACGGCGCACTCACATTCGCCGTTTCACGCCTGGGACATCGGTGACGTTAACAAATCTGTGAATGAGATGAGTCGATCCCATGTATGGTGAAGGGAGATCTGGGGTGCTTGCCTGCGGTTGTAAAGCTCGCGCTTTTTAGCACGGCCAGTTGGCGCTTTTTCCTTTTCTTGCTTTTCAACTTTGGGTGTTTGCGACTTGACTTTACCTGCACGCGCAAGTGATCCGTGGACTGCAAACAGTGAGTTGATACACGTTTGATACGAGATGTGATCCACACCTTTCCCCATACTGGAAGAACCGTCTTGTGGCTGAGGTTGCTGTACAAGTCGGCCGGCAAATGCCGACGGAACTCAGGAAAAAGCGTCTGACTCTGAGCAGTGCGTTGGAGAGGCCATCGTTGGTCGCGTTGGGTGAGTTGCAAAGGGCAATTTGCAGTCACCGTGCTTAAATACTTGTTATTCAGTATTTTGATTTGATTACTTCCTTCGCTATCAACCAATGACTGCACCCAAAACATCCTGGGCAGACGATGTCGACGACCTAGCAGAGCCCATCACCGACTACGTCGACGAAAATGGGATACGTGTAACAATTGAAATTGCCCTCAACGACGAAGGCAAAAAAGTCAAAGTGTGCAAACAGATGTTGTCCATCTTGTCATCGTACTGATCGCCTACTTACAGATCACTCGCAAGATCAAGCGTACCCTCCAAAAATCTGTCGTCGAACACACCGTTGCTGAACGTAAAAAATGGGCAAAATTTGGAAAGGAAAGAGGAAACAAGGAGGGCCCCGATCGTGCTACGACGACCGTCGGCGAGAACGTCGCGCTCAAGTTGACCGCTGGAAACAAGGTTTGCTCGATCCTCTCCCACTGGCCTTTTGTTTATATTCGGCAATCCAGTCGTCAGAGAGCGAGCCAAGTGCCGAACAAAATGTCAAGTCCGAGCTTGCAAAAGCTGGTGCGGGCAAGGTCCTCTGTCGATTGTGCAAAGGGGACCACTTTACGGCCAAGTGCCCGTACAAGGACTCCCTTGCGGGACTGGAGACGGTGGAAATGCCAACAGACGACTTTGCTCCTGCAGCTGATGCGCCCCCTGCTGCTGCATCGGGCGGCAAATATGTCCCTCCATCTATGCGTGCGGGTGCTCGCGGTGCTGGAGAGTCGATGGGTCGTCCGGGTGGTGGCTCACGGGAAGATCTCCCGACGCTCCGCGTTACAAATATTTCAGAGGAAACACAAGAGAACGACCTGCGCGAACTCTTTGGCACGTTTGGTCGTGTGGCAAGAGTCTACGTGGGTCGGGACAGAGAGACAGGTATCGGAAAAGGTTTTGCGTTTGTGAGTTTTGAGGACAAGGCGATTGCACAACGCGCGATGGAGAAGCTAAATGGAAAGGGTTACGATAACTTGATTCTGAGCGTGCAGTGGTCGCGTAAGTGGAACTATTGTCTCTTTGCTTTGATACTAACGAGCATGTAGAACCAAGACCGGAAGGGCGATAATGTAGACTTTCTTTCTATTGTAGTAGACCTAGGGGTTGTTTGGTCTTGTTTGTGTGTGGTTTGTTGTTGCTCTTGTTCAGCCAGCGAGCCTTGTCGTTTCCCTTCATCATCCCATCTAATCCTCACCCATTTTTCTATCAGACGATGTTGATGAATCAAATCCTCGACTCGTCTCCGTTGCGCGACCCAGACGAGCCCTCGCGTTCTCTCAAACGTTCTGCATCTGTCGCGTCGCTTCCAACCCCTCCGCGTTCCCGTCACAAACGTGCAAAGCGCCAGAAGCGGGAGGAGACTGTGGCATTGGCGAACGATACCAAGGAAGTTTCACCCCCGCCGTTCACTCGTGTAAAGGCCCCCGTATCCCCACCACCGTCGAGGAGACGGCCGCTGGTTCACCCTAACCGCGCGTCCTCCGTAGAGCATGATGCTCCAGTGACTCCGCCGCGTAGACTACGCCTCCGCGGCTCGTTGCCTATTGTTGATGAATTCAAGACGCCGACAAAATCCAAGGTCACCAAAATCTTGCCAAGGCGCGATTCGCCAAATAATCCCTTTCTGGCCGGCTCCAGTGAACAGATCAAGGTACGCTCGGAGTGGGATAGTAGCGATGAGGAGGAGGAGGTTGTGGGCGAGGCCCCCATACGAGAACCAACGCCTACTCCCTCATACGAGGAAAAGCCGACGATCACATACGTCTTGTAAGTATTGCGCATATATGCATGTCTAATCACCCTTATGTCTTCGCTTTCAGCCGTGGACAAAAGGCAACCTTCCATAACCCTCTTTATGATCTCGCCCCCGAGGTTATCGCTGCCTCAAAATTGCCCATTGATCATCCTGATTATGAAGTTGTCGAAGCCTGTCCTCCAAAGAGGTTGTTCTTCCCTGCAGGGAAGCGAAAATCCCGGGATCGTAGTCGCGAGGGCACCCCCTCACTTAGCGTCAAACGTGCCAAAGTGCACCAGTCAGATGATGATCACGACGAAAGCTCGGGAGGTGAACAAGCTGGCAGTGGGACTGAGTCTCACAAAGCCGAGGAGGTGGACGGCGCTCGTGAGGAGCGCGAGCGCAGGGAGACTGTGGCAAAATTCCGCCTAGCTCACAAGGATGGCCTACTCGCCGGAGCTATTGTTACCGAACGGGACGAACCCGCTCGCCGAGCCATGGGCCCTCCTCGCAGTACATAAATATCCGGTTGCGTTTCGTTCATTCATTCTTGTCTATTGTCTTGTTTGCCTGACAATGTTATTCTTCTTGCGACACCTTGTTTCTAGACTTGCACACCCTCGATGATGCTGTCTTCCCGGGTTACCCTCCTCCCGTCATCTCCAGCGATCCCCCTCATATTGCTACCACATTTTATATGACACCGTGTCTATGCACGTATCCATCTAACATCTATTCATACCATTGCATCCGCTCGTTTGCTTCACATTCTTTAGTAAACTGTAGCCGTCTTTGCTTGCGTTTGCATTGGACGTACGCTAGTATACACGTTACTTTTGGACAATTACGATCGAAGTGTATCCAGACTCTCACGACTGTTCCTACATGTTACAATTACTAGATCATGAATGAAATCAAATTGTATGCTAGTTTCACGATTGGCTGTGACATCTCTACGACCCAAACACCGATGCAGCACAACAACGAAACTGATTCGACTGGGACGCGCTCCGTGGCCTACATCGTGTCGGAGGAACTGGTTAGAGTAAGTACGATTCGGGAGACAAACGTGACTCTGATCAATAATCATCAGGTGTCGTCCCTGTTGCCTTCGAACAAAAACCGTTCTTTGCTGGTTCACTCGCTGATCAGCGCATTTGGGATACCGTCGTTTGCTACCCCAGAGGGGAAAAAACGGATCAAGTTTCTTCGTCCTCGCAGAGCGACTAACAAGGAGCTCCTCGCGTACCATACACGCGACTACCTTGACTATGCCTTGAACCCCTCCAACAACTACGGCGATTCCGCTCAAGCGGCCGAGTTCGGACTCGAGGACGTGCGTGTGTTGCGATATTGCCGTGATCTGATCCCACACGCGACGTAGGACTGTCCACCGTTCCGTGGGATGCACGAGTACATCCCTCTGGTCGCCGGAGCGACGTTGACGGCTGTCGACGCACTCAAAGACGACGCTTGCGACGTCGCCGTTTGCTGGGACGGCGGCCGGTCAGTTGCATCCCACCTCCGCCACCGCGCTCACCCCATTTCAGACACCACGCCCAAAAATCGCACGCGTCCGGGTTTTGCTACGTCGCGGACTGCGTCCTGGCCATCCTCGCTCTGCGGCGCGTCCCCGCCATCGTGCCCCCGCACCGAACGCGCGTCATGTACCTCGACCTCGACCTGCATTTCTCGGACGCCGTCTCGCACGCGTTCCACCACCCCGGTGCGCGTGCGGCCCAGGTCCTGGTGAGCGCCCCTCGGTCTGTGCGTAGCCGCTGTGAACGCCCGGTCTAGACGCTCTCGGTGCACCACGCCGCGCCGGGGTTCTTCCCCGCCTCTGCGCTGTCCGCGCTGCCCGACCCCGAGGACGGCGCGTGCGACCCGTTCACGCTGTCACTCCCGCTCGCGCGCGGCGCGTCCTGCCGCACGTTTGCGCGCGTGTGGCCGCTCGTCGAGCGTGTCAAGGACGCGTTTCGGCCCGACTTTGTAGTCGTGCAGTGCGGCGTCGACGGGCTTGCGGGCGACCCGATGGCCACCTGGAATTGGGCGGTGGGCGGGACGGGGTCGCTCGGATGGTGTGTCGATCGGGTCGTGCACGGCTGGTCGGGCAAGAAGCTTCTTCTCGGAGGCGGTACGTGGCCACCCTTTTTGTCACGGATACCATGGCCGACATCGCGCGTCAAGGAGGATACCATTCTCCCAACGCTGCCCGTGCGTGGACGTGTCTGACGTCGATCGCGGTAGGTGACTTGGCTGTTGGGTTCATGTCGCTCACTCGTCGTGCGTTCAGGTCGGTAAGCCGCTCGCTCTGGATGCCGAGATTCCAGACCACGGCGCGTTCCCGATGTACCAACCCTCGTTTACGTTGGATGTACCCGCTGGCAACATGCAAGATCAAAACTCGGACGAATACTTGCGACACATTGAAAACGTGTTTGCGAAAATCCAAATTCTATTACAAGAACGACTATAGGCTGCGAGCACCAGCATCTTGTTTCCACCAACAGACACAGTGGCAGTTCTTTCAGGCTCATCTCCGGACACTGACGCTGTATGGAGGGGCTGTGTAGTTTCAAACTTCATAGAAGACGACGTAGGAATGACAGCGCTGGGCGACGTGGGGATGTTGCTCGCGTCTATAGATCCAGTGATCACCGTGACCTGCCCGGTGCTGGCTACGTTGAACCAGCAAAACTTACGAGAGGGGGACTCGAATGCGTTTTGAAACTTTTTGATCAAAAAAGGTGTAGGTACGTCGAATTGGGACTCCGCAGTGGGAAGAATATCCTGGGGGCACTGAGTGGGTGTGATGATGGGCGAGCATGGATCATCAGGCTGGGTGAACCTCTTCAAGGGCCAGCTGGACAGTAGCACTTGAAGTGAGTTTTTGTTTTTTGTGCACCTGGAAATGGTTGTTAGATTGGTACGCATAGCAAGATCTGGACTTACCTGCTCGCGCGCCCCCTCTGACTCAGATTTGTTGTTGCTATCTAAGTACGCACGCCAACTTCGCGGGCGTTGTGGCCAGACTAGTTGCGCACCACCAATACGGTTATTGTACGTGCGAACAAACGTTTGCCCTGTTCAGGACGACGATCAACCGAGCCAACCATCACGTTCGATTCTATTCACATATGTCGGCGAGAATACCATCAGAGTTGTTTTCCAATTTTCAGAGCCGGCAGAACTGGAAGAAAACTCATGTACTGTTCCTGATCTCCATGCCAGCGGACTCCCCGGTAAAGCCCAGTGCATTCATGCCAGCACTTCTTTCCATTCAACCTTGTGTTTTCAACCTCGCCAATGCTGCTCAGCCCCAGATGTATGTACACCTGGACGCTTGCATACTTGGTGGCTTCCGGTGGGCCGCGTCAAAACTTTCGTGTATTGTATGCGGGATCACTGGCTTGTTCAAGTGACAATCTCAGTGTTACTCCCACCAAAGTCCCTCTCGCACCTTCACGTACGAATAGTGAGGGTCGACCTGTGCACAAGGGCGATATTTGGACTTCCTGTTGTTCCCTCAGAATTGTCCTCGCGAGTTGTGGATTCCTCGGAGGATGCGGCGCGCAGGCTCGTTGAAGCGAAAACGCGATGCGAACCGTCATCCAAGCGATCGTCAACCCAGCAGAGAGGGACCACATCACCACAGAATTTCTTGTTTCCGATTTTGATCCTACTTCGTTACACGGGGGACGCCGGCCAAGTATGAAGGCAGCTCATGGTACGGTCTGTTCCCTGCCTCTCAGAAAAGAGCCTCGCAACACGCAACTGTTTCGCGCGTCCCTCACCGAAGTTGAGTAGGCCATTCAGTTCCCCGATGAGCTCTCGTCGGTTCTAATGATGATCTGGCCCTAGCCTTTGACCGTGCCAATGTCAGGATCGGCGAGATGTGGCAGATCAACACCTACAACAAAACTATCGAACAAAGTTTTGTGAACTTCAAGGACGGAAATAGTACGACGCAAGTGGTGGAGGCTGGCCTCCGGTAATATTCAAGTCTCACTTAATGTCTCTAGAGATGCAATTACACGTCGAGCAATGTCTTCTCCCCTCTTGTCCCATGTCGCCTTGTGACGATCTGGCGCTTCATGAGCAGCTTGTTTAGTGGTAACAGGCGAAGAGTCTGAAGATGGCAAAGCCACCGTATCGTTGTACAGATCCAAAAAGGACTCGCAATGGGTAATCAAAGACTTTAGCCTGTCAGATGGTATTGCGCCGGGCAGCATTGACAGGACGACGACCTGGTTGGCGGGGTCGTCTTTAATGAGCAGACCCAGGAGGATTGCGGTATATCCTCTCAAAAAAGCGCATTCCGGAGGGTCGTCTGGGCGATCATCGGAATATTGGGCGTGTAGTGTAGTGAAGCACTCCAGGATCGATTTTTGGTCAGGACATCGACAAGCGCGAACGCAGAGACGGGAACGAGGGCACATGGGATTCATTACTGATAATTGAGTGAGTGCTTACGCCGGCGCAAAAGTTGAGGGCTTACATTTGATCCTGGAAAGAACGGCTACCTTGGGGCTCAAAGTAGCCCAATTCATGACCAATCCTAAAGCAAGACAGAGGAGATCGAAGATTGCGACAGACTTGATGTGAGATTCCACGCGACGGGATTTTGACCACTTTTCCTGGGATCGCATCACAGTCATGGTGGCGAATGGAAGTGCATGAGACACTTCCAAGGCTGCGTCACTCCACCAGGGATCGTCGTGTGATAGAAGAGTGAGCGCTCGCATGGCGCTGCACAAAGACATTTGCGCTAGTAAAGCATTAGTGATTATCAATGCAATGGAGCTCATTTAAACATATGTACCTATGTCTACGTCTTCCTCACCCTCCTTGAGTATAGAGGAGGCAACACACAGCGACACTAGTTCCGACGTGAATCCGTTCATGTGTGATAATACAATTGGGGATTGATCGCCAGCTGGATTGACTGAGGACCATTGTCCAAGGAGATACGAGTCCAGGATACGGAGACAGGCTTCAATATGAAAAAGGGATGGTGAATTCCTTTCGCTCGCTGGCGGTAACAAGGGGAGACCAGATTCATATGCAGCAATTCGTGGCTCTATGAGACTGAGCTCAGACCTTAGGTTTACGAGTAGAGTGGGCAGGTGCTGGACTGCCAAAAGGGATGGTGGTAAGAGAGCGAGCGTGTGTGAAACGAAGAAGCGTGCCGACGGCTGAACCACATGAGACCAAGGCTACATGAAAACCCGACCTGGGACAAACCTGAGCCATGGAGGACAAGTACGATTCTTTTGAGACTAATCTCGCGAGTGACTTGAGCTACTTGACTATGTATCAGTTCTGTGCAAAATTATCCCAAAACCAGGCTGACCGAAGTAATCTCTGTCCGCAGCATACCGTGTGGCTTGAGGTCATTGTCTGAGCCACCTGCAAGAACGAAAGCAAGCACGTCCTTCCTGAAGTCAAGGGAGCTAAGAATTTCCACCAAGGTCGGTATGAACTCCTTTTGATGAGCCAAGTCCATGAGTATGTGAGGGTCCCTTGCAGCAAGCGCAGCAAAAAATGTGATGGTGACGTCAAAGATCTGGTGAACGTTGAAGGGTTCATGACAAAAATCTCATATGCGAGCGTACCCTGTCAGTTGTCCCGCCCCGCGCGGCCCAGAATTTGTGCCAGGTACGAATATAGAAATTCGAGGTTTTTGCCCGCCGGTTGAAATCGGGATCGCAGAGTTTGCTTACAATTTCAAAGGCGCTGTTGCCATACATCAGGACCACCGATCCAGCAGCGATTAGCTACGCACCTTGCTCTACGCAGACCGATTGCACTCGAACTGTCGAGGCCCTCGAATAGATAACCTACATCATCCAAGAACCTCCTGTTCTCGCCCTTGCTTCGAAGTTCTGTGATACTCTTCATCACACCAGTGGGAAGGTCTTCGGATGTATCGATTCCCCAACGGGCGCGCAGGTCGGAATACGACTCGTGAGTGTCGTCCGCGACATCGAAGGAATCCGTGTCGGGGACGGGGAGAGCCACAAGGAATGAGCGAGACGATCCCGCATACGTCTTGGTTTTGCGGAGCGGGCGGGCCATGTGAGTGCTTTGTGGGAAGAAATGCTCGGGAGTGGTTAGCATCCTCGCACGATCACGTGATCATTTATCGTTCGTTCCGCTCGCTATGCAATCCCTCCAAACTCGGATCGATTCTTTCAAGAAGGCAAAGCGAGTCAAGCGCTATCCGAACAAGGCCTCCTCCTCCTCAGCCTCCGTCAAATGGCCCCACTCTTCTGACTTCAAGGCCAATCCCGACACCCTCGCCGAGGCTGGTTTCTTCTTTAATCCCAGCTGGGATGACAGGGACAGCGTTACCTGTTTTCTGTGCGGAAAGGAGCTTAGCGACTGGGACGCCAGTGACGACCCCTTTGAAATTCACTACTCCAAGTGCCAGAGCTCGTGCGCATGGGCGGTGGTTCGATGCGGCCTAACTGAAGACCTTGATAACGAGGGGCGGTAAGCCAAATCCACGGTAAATGTCCCCAGTACTTACTCCAGGACACAGATTCGTATTTCATAACAAATCGCGTCTACCGTCCAGCAAAACAATAGAAAAGGCGCGGTTGGACACCTTTGGAGAGGACTGGTGGCCTCACGATGATCCACCGGGTCATGGTGCGACTTCCACCAAGGTGAGTTATTGATAGCTCTGTAGATTTCCTCATATGAACCGTTCCAGATGGCGCTAGCCGGTTTCGTGTACACCCCTCAGGGCACTGGAGATGATACAGTAACGTGTCTCTATTGCAACCTCTCGCTCAGTGGTTGGGAAAAGCAAGATGATCCGTTGTATGTCGCCCAATTTCGAGTTCGCAACCTTGCTGAATCTACTGTAAGCGAGGAGCACAGAAGTCGGGACAGTAAATCCGGCAATGCATGTCCATTCCTTGTGCCAACGAAGCCCTCGACCGCACCTCCCAAGTCTCGGCGGAAGACTAAAGCGGCTCGCGGTAAATCCGCGAAAGCGTCCGCACCGGTGTTACCCCGCTCTCCGTCACCCGATCCATCAGTCTCTCACGAACAAGTTGCGAACCCCGAGCCTCTGTCACGCGATGAGAGGATAATGACCTTAGAGCAGTGGATACGACACGAGATCGACATGAGTTACGAAAGGCTCTTGACCGACGGGCGACGGCAGATAGAGCTGTTTAAAACCAAGGCAATAGAACTACGAAAGTGTATTGACGAGTTATGAGATGTAGCAAATAACTTTGCGCGTGTTTAGTCATTCACATCCTTTCCTTTACCCAATTTTGAGAAAAACAAATGTTCGCTCTCACTGCAGTCTCTCTTTTACTTCTTTCTGCTTCGGCAGCTGTGAAAGCAAAGCCATGTATCGCATTCGATGCTAACTGGAATTTGCTAGCTTTCGGCCTTGATGGCAAAGACTGGTCTGCTGGCACGCAAGACTCTTGGTCCGGCAGTGAGCATTGTCAGCATACCTTTTCTCCCCTACCTGACTTGTTCTCTGCAGGTGGGCAAGCCACAGACATCACTACCAGTAACCGGCCGTAGGGACGCACGATGCTCACCATTCCTAGGGATTGACTGGTATTTTCAGGCCTTTTAATGGTAACACGACGTGCTACCTCTCGCAGGCACGTGTATTTTGTTTACCACTTGGATTTCCGTTGGTTGACTATCCCTCCAGTACACCAATGCCATCTACGTGCTAAATGGTAATTCCGCAAGTCCGTCGTCCCTCTACATCTACGATGCTGCGGGCAAGTCCTGGTCCACCCAAGCCATGACACTTGGATCCTTTGACCTCACCTCTTTTGACGCCATCCTGGACCATGACACCAATGTGTTTTGTAATTGCCTTTTTACACGTCCTGCTTCCCTCCAAGGCTGATGCAAGATGATACCAGATGCGCTTTCGCATGACAACCTTTTTTCTCTGGATATGGGTTTGCTCAAGGCAGCCAACAGCACGCCGGTCAATTGGGTCGAGGATGAACAGGCCCCGTACCCATCCAGCTACCAACCGGTGATGGCTCTGGCTCAAAACCACATCTACTTCCTGGACGTCCCTGATGTCGCTCCCGGGTCTTTAGACATTTTTGTCATTCATTGTATGTAGCGTCTTTATATACTCCCCCTGGTCCTAATCCTGTTGTGTTACAGACTCGTACTTCCAGCCCCAGTCTCAGGCGTACCCCCTTGCCAATGGCAGTGCCTTCCCTGCCACGTACGGTCAGGCGACGTCGATCTTCCAAAGCCAGGGGGTATGTGTCGAATGTTGAGGGTTATGTCGTCGCGACTCAGATTATGTTTTAGGTCCAACAGGAGATTGCCTTCGTCCCAGAAGACTCGTCCGCAGTCTACGTTATCAACGTTGAGGTAGGGCGTATCTTGGGCGTCGTCATGCTTGTCACTCAAAGATCATGATCGTCAGACCAACACTACTCAACAGCTTGTCGGCCCAACGGTCAAGGATTCTCACGCTACTTACTTTGCTAGCATCGATTCCCTCGTTCAGTGCTCTAGCAACGGCACTGTCTCTTTCCTCCCCTACCAAGAGGGTAACACGTCTACGAATGCGGCAGCTACCTGGTCTGTTGTTAAGAACCTCGCTTCAGCCGCCCCTCCATCTAGCAGTGCATCTGCTTCGGGTACTCAGACAGCCTCAGGCAGCAGCTCGACCGCCACGGGCTCTGGGTCAAGCAATGGGGCGTTTTCTGGAAGCACGATTCATGTTGGGCTCGTGCTTGCTACCTTCCTTGGAGTGATGGCGTGCTTGGCAGAACTCGGTTTGTGATACCATTTACGCACATTGATCGATTTGCTCCATCTAGAATACGAGGACTTTCAGTCTTTTGGTTGTTCAATATCCAGATTTACTAGTTGACTACCCACCATTTTCCTTCTTTCCTGATGCTGTGATTCGTGACAGGTTTGGATGTTTATCATTGCCACTCGCATTTCTCCACGAAAGTAGGATACTAGGTCGCAAATGGTTATATAATTGTGTTTTCAGTTTCAGTTTAATTGGGAGCAGCGACGTCGGCTCCGTGCTATGTTGGAGATCTACTCTGGACATTGAGATGAAATTGAAATTGTTGATCGAAATGATCCCGCAGCGACTGATCGACGTGGACTCGGAAGGTGCTCGCGAGTGTGGGAGCAATTTCAACGGCGCCGCCTCTCAACACTCCAACCTCTTCCGAACGATTGTTTGCGGAGAGGTGCTCTCGCCCGTTTTCACCTTCTGAACCCTTCACAAAACTCGTCATCGCCACATGCCTTTGAAGGAGAACTTCACACTATCATCTATCTCGCTCGGCTCCGAGGACTGGGATCGCTCAGAAAACGAGATCGACCCTTCAAGCATCAAGGAACGGCCAGCCTCAACCCCTCGAAATTCGGTTGCATTCCCTAGGGACAGTGTAGAGGAAACGCCTCGGCGAAGCCGTTGTCGAGGAAAAGAGGGTAGATCTTTGAGCGAGCTGATGAAGTTGCATGCTGAAAAAGGGACGGACGTGACTTTCAGCGCCGAGGAAGCCTCACGCGTAGCGGATGTTCTTAAGCAGTGGGTGAGTCGCGCTCCGTCGCTGCGACGTGTCTGCCGTCTGATTGGCTTTACAGATAAATTCGGGGACGTCCCCATATGAAGGCGAAGACGACTTTTTCTGTCGCGCTCAGGATGACTCGTCCTTGAGGTCAAAGCGGCCACCGATGGACGTGAATGGGGGTAGACCGCGTGGGCAGAGCGAGACTTTCACTTTCCGGGCACCCAATTCAGACAACTTGGGTTCATGAAAAGCTATGGCTGACATGTTGGTACTTGTTCTGGATTATTTCCAATACGCTGTCTCACCCCATCGATTCAGTGATACGGATGCCATGATAGTCCGGACTTGATGACTGTTTACGATTTGTGATGACATTCACGACAGTGGTACTAGTTAGCTTATTTTTATTCCTGATGTGTAATTAGGGCTTGACCTGCATTTGACTTACAGCGGTTTTCATATCTTTATGAAAAAGTCAATTTGAAAAGTCGTGCCTCGGAGACAGCCGGGCAAGGACCCTGCGTGCAGCTGAGTGAGTGCTGGCATGATTGAGTAAGCATTGTTCGTCCTTGCACCACATCGCCACCATCAATGCCAGGGCACCACCACCTCATACCTCCCTGTGTCAAAGCTCAAGTGCTGCTCTTATATCATGATAACCACAACATCAGGGGTGTCTGTCACATATTACTGTACCATTTCAATTGATTCATCTGTCATGCGTCACGCGGGGGTTTGACCACCTCAGGCAGCACTTTTTTCAAACTCCGACAATCTCACAGACCTATTTACATTGTAGGTATTAATATAACTCTTAGATACTGCCTCATGTAAGGTCCCTCCTCAGAAATCATGGCAGCACTCCATTTGTGCCTCTTCCATGCCTCTTTCGCGCCTCACATGCCAACCTATGTTAACTGCATATATTTTGTGCCCCCTTCCATCTGTTACAACTGGCTTGGGTAGAGTCAGTCGTAGCCTCTCAGAGGTGACCAGATGTCACAGGGTCAAGGGTTCAGTCATGATATATGACTAACCAAGGGGACTTGGACCTCATGTTCTAATGACAACAAGGAGAGTGTGTTGAGCCTTGGAGTCTAATGCTCTCAAGGAGACGTTGAAGGTTACGACCATTAGGATAGGTCAATGCAGAGAGATAGAGAACAATGAGCAACCACTTCAAGGTAGCGGCAGGACCTCTAAAGGGGGATGAGATGAGAGAAGAAGAAAAGGGTGCTTGTATTCTCAATGTACCAAGTACAAGGTGTCAAGGTATAAGAGAGAAGATCAAGCGTGGGGAAATACAGACAAGAGTTTATATATGCCCTTGAATGGTTTAGGCCAGGTTAAAGAGAGGTTCAATGAATAAGCAAGGAATGTGACAGAATCACATGGAACAAGAAGTGTAATCAAAATGAGTCATTTAAGGAGATGAGTCATGTAGAGGCTATGGAGGATGTATGCATGATTATGTAGCAAGTGATAGGCACATGACTAGGTCAGGTGACAAGGAATGGTAGATGAGTAATCGTGGAAAGGAAAAAAATAGTCCAAGTATGAAAAGAGAAATAAGTCATAACACCATCCCCTTCCAAGCCTCGTGTGTGCCTCATATCAGTAAATTACTCTGTTCTGTACAGATCTATACAAGTCTTACAGAGTCCCAGAGTCCCCAACTAGGTCTAGTTTGGACAGCTCTGTCCAGTGACACTAGTTCTGTGAGTCTGTAGATGTCTGTGGGTTTCTATGGGTTTCTGTGGGTCTCTGTGGATTTGTGTAATATGGTAAATGAGATCAAAAGAATATTAATCACTACACTACCAATCCTAATCTAATTCTACTTTACTTATCTTATCTTCAGTATACTCTTAATCCTATTCTATTCTAGATTTATTTAATACACTACTATATCCAATCCTAATGCTATACAGTAGACTATCTCATACTACATATGGTTGGGAGACAGAAAACTTGATGCAATATGAGAATTATTCAATAGCATATCTGTCATGTATTGTGACATGTGATGGTCACAGCATTAAGTAAGGATGTAACTAAGTTGAGTTGGTAGTAAAGAAAACATCCAATGTGGTTTGTCATGCATGAAGCAGCTCCTCTTGATGAAGATGAGCACAGAAATGCTGGAGCTGTGTTAATAAGCTAAGTGGAAGATCAGTGCTTGTGTCACCTTGTTGTCAACAAGCATTCATGAGTTTCTTGCAATGGACAAGTACCTCACTGTGAGGAATTGCGGGCTCCAGAGTCAACCTCAACCACTTGGTTGTCTGTCTCAGCCATCTCTTGAACCACTTGAGCAACAATGGCCTTGTTGCCTCCTTCAATGATGTTGGCCATCAAGTCTGGGTCAAAATTCACTTCTTCATCTGGCTCCAGAAACTGGTTGACTGTTGGTGGAGTCCCAAAGATATGGTTTCAAGAGTGGAGCTCTGCAATTGACATGGTGACATCACTTTCAAGAGCAGCAAGTTGTGGTGCTGTGGCAGAATGAGCAGAAATGCAAATTTCAAGTCAAGAGCAGCTGATTGTAGTGTGAGTAAGTTTTTTAACCACTTCAAGGGCTACTTTTGTGTCGTTTTCGGCATCCATAACAGCTTTGAAAGCCGGCTGCCAGTTGGCATCATTGTAGCATGTTCTGAGAGTATCCTGGACTTGTTTTTTAGCGTTAGGCAGCCCACTGTCCACTGTGTATGGACCCCTGTGATAATGCATAACACTGTCTCAAGTTGATGTACAATGCAATATGCATTGTTGCTGAATCTCACACTATACCACAATGGGATCCATAAAATCCAATGCAATATGAGATTAATGCAGTACAATAACATACAGTATGAGATAGTCTACTGTACTACAACATGTACTAATACACTTGGTACCCAACCATAACACTAATTGAACAGGACCATGATTAACCATACTAATCAGACAGCACTCAATTTGTCTATAGTTCTATGCCTATACTTATTTATACAAATCACAAGATGTATATAACCCATTAACCCATTATTGGGGGGAGAGGGGGG
>JBBPOH010000134.1:0-20211 GCA_038091335.1 Phylloporus arenicola | reverse complement strand
GAACTTGGTGGCGCATTCGAATGCGGTGGCGACCGCCCTTGATGACGCCGAGCTCCCAGTTCGTGTTCAGGCGGCATTGACGCTTACTCATTTGGTTGTTGGCTATGAATCAGGTATGACACACTCGCGAAATGGATGAAGTATCGTTGACAAGTCGTTGTACAGTACGGACGGCCGTGTCATCTCGTGTCGGTGAAGTCATTCGACGTGCGTCCTATCTGGCCACTGAAGAACGAAGCTGATACTGTCCCAGGTCTCCTCAAACTCTCTGACGAGACGGATCTCGATTTGCTCAACAACGCGATGGATTCGATGGTCGACCAGTTCCAGGACGAGCTCCTGCCAGTGGCGACCGAGTTGACGAGCCGATTGGTGCGTATCCGCTGACTTGGTGTCGTAGTTTTTTTTTGCTGACAGGGGTTGTCCAGTGTGAGTCGTATCTGCGTCTGGCGAGAGAGGGTTTGTCGCAAGCGTGCGAGACCAACTTGGACAATGTGGACATTGACACCTTGTTAGACACGGACGAGGACAAGGTGTATGGCGCGATGGGCGTGGCCAAGACAATCAGTACGGTGCGTTTGTGTCGTGCTGGGTGTGCGCGTTGGCTTGACACGGTAACGCATCGCGTAGATCGTGTCCTCGGTGGATTCGAGCAAGGAAATTTTGAGACAAGTGCAAGAAGTGATTATACCCATAATTCAATTCACACTGGAGAGCAAGCTGATCGGTGCGTATCCAATGGTACACGGCCCCCTTGCTGACGCGCGACCCTCAGATTTGTTTGATAACATGTACGAGTTGGTGGACAGTTTGACGTTCAAGCTTGGATCCATCTCGCCAAACATGTGGCCCGTGTTCGAGTTGACGTACGGACTCTTCAAGTCGGATGCCATCGACTTTTTAGATGGTGAGCGGTGTACCGTGCATCAACGCACGCACGCTCACATGATGTGCAGAGATGCTCCCCTCTTTGGATAACTTTTTGTCCTATGGCGCCGACGTGTTCAAAGCGCGACCCGACTACAGACAGCACGTGTTAGACGTGTACGAAACGTCCGTGACCAGCCCAAATCTCGGAGACAACGACAAGATCAATGGGTGCAAGCTCGCCGAGTCCATTCTGCTCAACCTCGCCGGCCACATCGACGATGTATGTTGTATGCGCGTTTCCATGCAAGCACACTGACTCTTTTCCAGCACCTCCAACGCATCATCCAGATCTCGATTGACTACATTGATGGGGGCAACACCTACGCCTTCAAACTCGCCAACCTGATCGTGCTCATCAACGCCGTGTTTTATAACCCGAGTGCGGCGCTGCACCTGATGGAGAACTACAGGCCCGGTGCTGCCCGCCTGTTTTTCGACCGGTGGTTCGCGGCGATAAATACTGAAGAGAAGCTACCACGTGTGCACGACAAGAAGCTGAGCTTGTTGACGCTGAGCAGGTTGTTGGAGCTGGACGGGGAGGTGATTCCGGCGAGTTTGCGGGAGGGGTGGTATGGAATCGTCGGGGGTGCGTTGGTGATCTTCAAATCCCTTCCGCAAGCGATATCGAGTGCGTCTCTGCGTTTTGATGTGTGTTGGTGATGCTGACGTGGGTGTAGAGCGCAAGGCGCTGGAGCAGAGTTTGGTGGATGACGAGGACGAGGATGACGATGAGGATTCGAGGTATCTGAACTTGGAGGGCGATGATGACGGTGAGACCCCTTGTTTTTGGTGTGTACTGGTTTGACGCCCGGTTTGGCAGAGGACGTTTGGGACGAAGACTCTGCGTATCTCGAGATGCTCGCCAACGAGGTGTGTGTCCTCTTTTTTAATTTCCGAGGCCAGCTCGTCGACCTTGTGTTTCGCAGAGCGCCCGTCTGAGAGCCCGAACCGATAAACGGACAGACCATGGCGACGACGTGTCCGAAGAGTCTGAAGAAGAAATCGAAGAAGAGCTGGGGTTTTTCAGCCTCATTGACGCGATCAGTCCGTATACGACGTTCAAGCATGCATTGACGAGTATGTTGCCCCTCGCGGTTTTTCTCTTTTGTTTTTTGACGAGTTGGGATAGCTTTCCAGGCCAAGAATCCGGCGCTGTATCAGGCTGCAACGACGACGCTGAGCGTCGAGCAACAAACGCTGCTCATGGAAGTTATGACCCTCGCCGAAGCGCAGAACTCGTAGAGACACGAGAGAAGGTAGATGTTGGGGAAGAGCACACGAGAAAAAGAAAAAGAAAAAAATCATTGGAATTGTCGTCTGCGCATCCTAGTCGTTACATGTACACATCTGAAATGTTTTTATGGACTCCCACCATTTTCTTTTGTGTTCGGGCGGCGATGTGCTGCAAGGCACTCGGTTCGGCAACATACATGATCCATACAGTCGCCGTTTTTTTTGAATCCATCAAGATCAATGGGCTGATTCTTGGCTGTGTCGCTGCATTCTCCATTCTCGCTTGCTCTCGCAAAAATAAACAAAGCAACGCAGAGGGTGCCTGGAGAGATCACAAGTAGATCGTCCGGTACAGCCAGAAAAAAAGCCATCCTGAACTACATCGAGATGCCGCGCTGATCGTACGCGGGTGCCGAGGACGAGGGCGGCCGAGGGCCCATGATACGCCATATGAGGCTGATGCTGATATGACATAGTTGCAGGGAAATCTCCGTGATCGAAAAAATCCGCATCGAGATCGTCCAGGATGCAAACACGTTTGCCCACAGCGAGCCGTTTATCCGGATGTCAGTTTGCTAGTCGCCGTGCGCGACGTAGCCTTCTGTGCCCCCACTTGACAAGCTGACAGAGGGCCCGAGCGGCCGCGGTTCACCAGCCCCCCCATCTAAAACGACATCTTCTCGTGTACAGGCCAGGGAACGTTCAGCGAAGGCTCACCGCGTCTTCGGGCACAGGAACTCGGTCCCCTCGGACGAGGAGAGCCGGACTTGGGTTCGACCGACCCGTGAGCACAGGCAGGGTACCAGAGTTGCCCCGAAACCCCGTGGAACACGAGGTGATGCGCATGAAACGACCCACCGACACCGACCGACGAAGCCTCGCAAGGGGGGAGAAAAAAAGAAGACGAGAGAGGTACGCACGCAGCGATCACCGATGCGAGGTCGCACATGCACACACGCACTCTTTTTTAGACATGAGACAGAGCCGGGTATCGGACGGAGGGCTGGTACGTACGCGCGAGCAACAAGCAGAAGAGAAGGAGGATTTCTGGTCCCTCGTGACAAGGGGCGACCATAGCGCCATTCCGCCAGGATCGGAATGCACCCCCTTTCCAGTCACGTGCGCACATCGAGAGGTGGATGCTCAGTTGGAGATGACACCCGCCACGAGGGCGTGGGGTCAACCACATACACCTCCTAACGAGGCAACGTCAGACGACGTGGGAGGTCGTGTGAATCCCCGTCGTCAAGCCTTGCCGTAAAGCGATGTCGACAAAGTGGCGATGCCAGCTCAGCTCGTACGGCCAAGCGCGCCCGTTTTGTGCACTGTCCGAATCAATTGAAATGAACGGTACCAGTACCATCCATGCTGACCACAAATAATGGTCAAAAAGGGGTTCGCTTCTCAGCATGTCGACAACAAGGCAAGTACTGACGTGCTCTGGAGGCGCGTCGTCACGACTGCGCGCCGCTTAGATCAGTGCCTGACTAGATAGGGTCAAGTCTCGTGTTCCCAGACGACGCCAAGCGTTTTCATTTTGCGACTGCCTAACTAGAACTTGAATGTGATAAGTAGATAAAGAATGCTAGCTGAAAAGGAAACCTGGGTGTGGTGCTAGGACATTCTTCTTCCTAGTGCGGACACCGGGCGTCAAGTACTCGTGCCAGCGTGCAGGTTTCACGCTCATAAAAAGTTAACCCTGGATCTGTGAGTCCACACGGTTGGATGCTGTGCGATAGAAGAGGGATGGATGTTACCGGTTCAGCGGCGGCGAGTAGCAGACGATGCACTCGGGCGTGCGCGCACCCGGGTGGGCTTTTTGGACAACCGGGGCTCGACGTCGTCCTGCCGTGTGCTCATGTTCTTCTCAACGAGCCTACCCGTATCCCAATGGCCAAACTTTCTTCGCGCTGCACTGCTGCCAGATTCCAAATATTCCGCCCGAGTAAGGAGATGGGAAGGAAAATCGGTACGTTTGGCAAACGTCAGCGCTGATCGATAGGATTCTGTCAACGGGCTAATCCGTGACACATGTCACCATCATATGATGGTTGGTGAGTAAATAGAAGTGCTTACTCATCAGACTTGAAGATGTTTATCTCAAAATCAACGGGAGCAAGCGAACGCAGTTCCGTCATGCTGATTCAAAAAGTCAGTGCCACCTCTACGACGGGCTGTACGGGGGCACGATTGCGTACAGTCTTTGATGAAATCCGGCGAACTGAGTATTACCACCGATGAGACCGATGTTTGCCCAAAACATTCCTTGCAAATCTTCGGGGAGTAGTGCAATGGAGGCCGCGATTGTGCCTGGAAGTCCAGTCTGCTCCAAACCTGGAAATTTGCAATTAACAAGGGATGATATGTGATATCATGGATTTCAACTACCGACCGATATCGTCGGGGTGAAATAGGAGTTCTGGAATGGTGAAACGTTCGTTCTCCATGAGAAGCACCTGATCTGTTGGGGAGAGTTCATATCCGGGAGGTCTGATTTCACCCCCTCGATTGATGGAGGAGTTGGGTAAGAGGTATTCCATCACAATTTGATTCCGCTTTGGGTTGGACCTTCAATAGTTGAGTGACTACTCACCATGTTGTTGGGGAAGGACGTACCGACAAGTTTCGAGGTCCGTCATGAACTGGGTTGAGACGTAACAGCATGCCTCCTTGGCGCGATTCATAATGTACGTTTCATCCATCATATTCCACTGGCGATATGAGACGACTTCCTTGAGTTGATTGGTCAGAAGTTTGCCCCCAACGTCCATTCTAATCAGATGTGAGGAACAATGAACAAGGCAATGTGTAAGCATGAACTAACCTCTTGACGGCATACCACTGGATTTGATGGTTGATCACAGGCACGACATGCGTAAAGCTGAATCCTGAATCGACAATGAGCGCGCATTCGGGAGTATTGAGTCCGTCAGCGGCGAAGAGGGAACCATATGGAATCATGGCAGCGGCTGGACGGCAAGGTTGTAGTTGTATGAGCGCGGCGCCATGTAACCAAGGAGGGGGTGCAACTTACGTGTGCACCGGTAATAGGATTGAAATTCGTACTCCTCGAAGACAAACTGATCATATACTTCTTGTATATTTGGCAAGTTGAAGTAAGGTTCAGTGATGATAAGCGAGGACTCTGGGGCGTTGACCTGCGGGGGTTATAATCACGCAAGCACAGCGAGGGGGGCACATGACACTGACGGAGAGGACCTCTGTGGAGAAAAGGCCGTCCCAGACGGCCTTTTGGGCATCCCAGTCGACGAGATAACCCTAATTCACGGTGAGAGACGGAGCACAGCGCGGTGGGCTGATCTCCCCGTACCTTTTCAAAAGGAAGTCGATAGTGAAGAGAGGAAAAATCTTTACACCGGGCGATCTCATGCCCGATGTATGTGGACTTGTCCCCCTTTGAGCGGACAACAGCATTGGGAATGATCCTTTGGAACGGTTGAGTTTCATCAGTAAGCTGTGGGGGAGACCCACTGGACTGCCTCGTCTTTGGCGACCACACCGGCCTTGATGGCCGACCCGCCATTATCGAGTACGACTGTGTTCATTCTGAGAGTGCGTGAGAACTGAGCGTCTGGTCGTGGTCGCCGTCCATCACGGTGTCGGCTTGAAACACCTCGATTCGATCTCTGGCCAGTCGTCCTCGGAGACCCGCAACATCTTTTCTTCCGCTGTTTCACTGAGATGTGCATCGCGTTCTTCACGCTCGAGCACCCCGAATACGCTCTGTGCGTAGCTTGTCCACCGTGCAGCTGCGGTGTTCATCGTTTGCGATTAGCATCTTGTGTAGTAACCGGGATGAAGGCCTTGCCAGACCGACCCTGCCCGCCTCCTTCCACGCAGACATCCTGTCCGGAGTCGACGTACAAGCCGGTGGTACCTGGCTAGGAATCGGTCGAACCGGAAGACTCGGCTTTGCGTGAGTGTCCGTCCATTCGACCGTGCAACATCCCACACGCGCATGCAGCACCAACATCACCGAGCCATCCGCCGCCTTTGCCTCCTCGCGCGGCCACCTCATCCCCTCCTTCCTCGCCGCGCCGTCCTCGCACCCGCTCGACGCCCACGTCCCCCACGACGCGCTCTACGCCGGCTTCAACCTCGTCCTCCTCGCCCCCGCCACGACCACCCCGCTCGCGTTCGACGCGCTCTTCGTCACCAACCACGGCGCAGGCGGCCCCATCACCCACCGCGCCCTCTCAGCCCAGCGCCTCCGCGCCCTCTCCAACGGCATCGACGGCGCCGGCGCAGACGACTGGCCCAAGGTGCAGCACGGCCTGCACGCGTTCGAGCGCCTCCTCGACGCGCTCCCGCCCCACACGCCCGACGACGCGCTCGCAGCGCGTCTCTTTGACCTGCTCACGTGCGTGCACCACCCCGCGTCGTGCCCCGCTCACGTCTGCCGCAGCTGGCGCTCCGCCGAGCCGCCCCGCGATCGTTCAGAGCTGAAGAATACGATCCAGGTCGACCCGATCGTTATCGGAGACAAGCTGTACGGCACGCGTCTGTCCACCGTCGTGCTCGTCACCCGCACCGGACGCGTCCTCTTCATCGAGCGCGACCGGTGGCAGCGCGCGCCGCACCCGACGCTCGCGGATCCTGCGTCACAACGTGTCTTTCATTTTTCGCTAGACACCTGCGAATGATCTGTATCTATGTAGCCGACGGCGTGGACGGACATGTGTGTATCGCGTGACGAGTACATGACGTATAATGTTACAGTGCTAATAAACGTCTAGATGCTAGTCGTACAGAGTCACAAACCAGCGCGACACAGCACACGAGTAAATAAAGAAATCAAGAGCGGGTACAACAGGACAATGGCAGGGGCCACCGCTGTGACAAAGAGTCAGGGTTTATGTAATGATATTACTGTACATGGTCTGTTCGCCGGGCGATATGGGAAAATAGGGATTGAACCCTGCAGAAGCCATCGTGTTCCACTCGGAAACGGATGCACCAGCGGATGCTCCATGGAAGGGCGTACTCGAAGACGAATGCGAGGACATGATCTCACTCTCGGTGGGTGTGGGAAGAGTCCCGTATGGCGAACCTGTGCCCTCATCCGGATCATTTCCACTAATTCTCACCACCACAAAGATTAGCTCATCCTGGACATGAGGTCGCCGCGAGGCGGCAAGACAGGGACGTACTGCATAAGATTGCTTAGTTCGTTGATGCGCCGGAACAACTGACACGGCGAGTTTTCGGGATGTTGCGTGTACTGCCTCATCGACGCGAGCGTGCTTTGGAGCTGCTGTCCAAGAGAGACAAGCGCGTGTTCCGCCCCAGGGTTGGTTCGACATGCGCAAAAATGTTGCGCGGGTGGCGAGTCTGACGGATAGTGATTGCCCGCTTCACATGCGTTCATCTGATAGACGTTTCCGCTTTCATGATAAGAAGGTGGGTCTGGCGGTTGGTGGTTGTATGAGAGCCCGTTGGTGGACGTTGGCGATGGGTACGGCATTGAGGAACGCGCATTGGAAGTCAGGTTACCATTACTGTAATGGTGCCCGTTCTGACGTTCATATGGGGGTGAGGCCGAGTTATCTGAATGGAAAGCAGGATACGACGCTGGGGGAGACGGCGTGAAGCGATATAGATGCGGTTGAGATATATCCGCAATCGGCTCGATCTTGATCGGAGTTCCAGATGCTGAAACTAGACCCCGGGGCTCCTGGTTTGAGCGCGCCAGCGTGTCTGGGGAATGTGCACGGCGCCTCAGATGCAGACTGTTTTTGGCAGCGCGCGAGTGCCACCGTTCGGAGGGGTCGCCGTCCCTGAAGTTGGCATCGGCCCAGCGAGGATGGGGCTTGCCTAGACCGCGATCAGGAGAGAAGGTGGCAAGGGAGAAGTCCATACCACGGAGCTCCCTGACGAGGCTTTCCAACTCGGCTATCCTGTTGCGCAGACGAGTGGCTTCGTCCAGGGAGGGGTCATCCCTGGAGCCTGGATTCAGGACGGTGCAGCGTGCTTGGGTGAAATCGTACCTCAATGCAGGATCATCGATCTCATACACACAAAGGCCGGTCTGTGGCTATGGTGAGAGGGGGGCAGGAGAGGCAACGTGAACACGCACGAGACCAAGCTGGATGCAGCGTTGGCAGGGGCGTTTTCTGTCACACTAGGCAAGGTGAGGACAAGGAGGGAGTGGCGAGAGAAGACATGCCTTTCGTTTGGAGGTGTGGCAGTTGAGACAGGACTGGGTGGTGCGGTTGCGTCTGCGCTTACGGTGATCAGTGTCGGCGGTATAGTCAAGATCCATGTTGGGGGTAAGTGAGTGGTGGGAGGTTGGCGAAAGATCACGGGAGGGACGGGGACATTAAGTACTTAAGTAACGAGGAGGAGATCTGGATCACCTCGGGCATTGACAGCAGCACCGATCGTTTTGACTCTTCTTCACGGAATCGGTCTCTGTGTGACCCAGCCCTGTAAAGAGGTACCTTCCAGTCTCGGCAGTGACATAAATACAACGCGTGAGTACTTGCCTCAATCAGGGCTGGGTGACCCCCGTGAGGCTAATTACAATGCAGTGCCCTCGGATATCTGATTAACACACTCCAATCAAACGTCCCAGTGTGAACGGGCGCACCGTTGTAACCCAGCGACGATGCTCGTTCGGATGACAGTATGAGGTAAAATGCTCCCGAGGTCTGACGACAGTCGGGTGTTACACCCTCCCACCGCCCCGGTGAACTGGGCGGTGCTGAGGGCGCATTAGCTGGCTGGCCGTGAGCGAGCATGGGAGTGGTTGCATGTCAGCCCGACAAGTGTCAGACGGACAGATCAGCTCTGTTGACGGGGGGCATGGCACGGATCTGCCTGAGAATTGGCACTCTTTTGCGGCAAATGCAGACCAAGACGTCGTCTCAAAGTGACGTGAGGACGCCCATGCTCCACACTAACCGAAACACCCAACGGATTTCTTTCATATGAGTGAGAGTGCTCGACAACACGTGTGCTGGAGCGATAACGACGGTCCCAAACGAGCAAGCAGTCTGCCTGGTGACTGAGATATCGTGGCAGCCAGCCTCGAGAACACCCAAGGGTGTATTACGTCTACCTGTCCACCAACCCGGCTTTCATTCCGTCAGGAAATACCTGAAAATAATACATAAAAAAATACTTCCGTCGGTGTCGGCAGGCAGATCAGGATGAAGTTGAGTTTCAAGTTCCAAACTTACCGCTTCGCCGGTTTGATCTGTGACTTTATCTGAATATATTTCTGCCGCCGATCAAGCTCAAGTCCGATTGTGCATCCTCACAATGAACGATGACCAACAAAACCATCTAGCTGGGCCCTGGTTACTGCTCAATGCTTCTCTGCTTCTCGATGTACAAATCACTCTGACACCCCCAGGAAAAATAAATATTCAATTGTCCAAATATGGCACCTCCGTTCGGTGACTGCCGTGTCGCGACTTCCTCGTCCCACGCGTTCGTCCGCCGAGACATAGCCCGGAGTCAGTCAGGACCACAAACGTTCTCTCTCATCCTCGCAGGCCTAGGCCGATGCGTGGCATGTGCCAATTATCATGTCTCCTCAGGGTCATTATGGGCGTGAGACCCATCACCACAATCTGCCTCGTGTCTGGACCTCCGAGGACCACGTCATCACGTGCTCTGCCAGAAGCATGTCCCAGAATTCAACGAGGCGAACAGCTCGGATGATACCTCCGTCCGTACATTGTCTTTCGACGGCGGCGCGGCAATCGTTGACATTTGTGCGATTGACGACATTTCGATCACACTCCCGTTGTCACTAATCGGGACGGCGGGCGGAGATGGCAACCTTGCGAGGCATTGCGAACCTCAAAATAACCTTTCGTCCTGTGTCAGTGACCACCGCACGTCATCGACAGGGACGTGGTCATTTGGTTTTAACCAATTTCGTCGATAAACGATATCCACATAGAACGATAAGTGCGCCACCTGACAGTCTGGATCATTCGCACCGCACAGTCATGATCCGAGACAGGAATCACTGGCCACTTTGGGAATCCATTGCTATGCTTTCAAGTCTGTGCGATTGCCCTGCAGATATGGGTATATGGGTGATGTAGGATCGTAGAATTGGAAGTCCTGGTCGCTGCACTTGAAACTTCTGGTGAAGATGCCCGCAGTCAACTTTGATTACATAATCCGCAGAAAGAACTTGCTTGTTTGCAACGTGCGCCACTCCTGGCGCGTGCGTAGACCTGCTCAGCTATTGGCTTTAGTAACGACGCTGCCACCAATTCTTCCGCATGGCGTATTGAGCTTATAACTCCACTTCTTATCAACATCGTTCAAGATGACTTCCGAACCCGAGTCTCCAGTTTCTCCTCATGATGTATTCCACTCCCCGTCGGACCCAGAACCAAAGCCGGGTCTAGACGGAGCTCCTGTTCGTTGTGAGTAGTGAGGCGGCTATTTCGAACACCTCTTAATGTACCTAGGGTTCGATGTATGTTGCCGGTCAACCACCGTTTGTGACACAATTGACGCGAGCAAAGGCGGATCGCACCGAGCCTTACACCCGCATAGCCCCTTTCCAGGAGCGCCATGACACTTCTATAGAGTACGTCGACCGCGACCACTCATTTCATCCTTGTTGAATTTGCCCAGATTCTTCTACAAACCCATCACGCTGACTGCGCTGTCGGTCGGTCTCGCCGCGTTGGCTTATGTAGCCATGTCTCCAGATGTCCTTGCAGAGGGGCGAGACAAGCGTCGCGTGTATGTGTTTCCCATTCCTGTCTTTGCCTCTCCAGATCTCGTTCTTGATCTCATTCATATCCAGAGGCGTATACGCCGCTATAGCCTCCTTCTTGATGTTCTCCATGGTCCAGTTCAGGGATGGCCCGTTCATACGACCGCATCCAGCCTTCTGGCGGATCGTCCTTGGGATAAACTTGCTCTACGAGCTTGCCTTGGTCTTCTTACTCTTCCAGGACCTTCATTCTGCGAGAAGAATGATGACTTTTCTGGATCCTGCCTTAAACGTTCCCCTTCCAGAGAAAAGCTACGCTGAAAATTGCCCGCTTACTGTGCAGAATGTCTGGGTCAGTGCGTTTCATAGCTTTCGGAGTCCGTATTCCGAAACATATCATCTGCTTAGGACGCAATCGATGTGTTTTGCCTAGCACATACCTTGGGTTGGTTTGGAAAGGCAATGATATTGCGCGACTATTGGTTCTGTTGGGTTTGTGCTCTTTGTCAACTCACCTTCTAGACCGGGCGGTTAATTTCGTTTATTCAAGATCTTGAGCATAGCTTTTGAGTTTGCTGAATATAGCTTGCAGCATCAGTTACCGAACTTCGCCGAGGTACGTCTACTAATCGAGATCTTATCTCCGCACTGTACTCAAGCGTTTGACAGTGCTGGTGGGACCATGTAAACCCTTTCCGTTCGGATTTCTCAGCGACTGATATCTTGCTATCAGTGGATACTTGATGTTTTGCTTTGCAACTGGATCGGTACCTATGTCGGTACGTTTCAATTTCCATTCCACACTGCCACAAATATGGTCTCATGGGCTGCCGTGTTGATAGGCATGAAGACATGCCAGTACCTGGAAGTCAAGGTATGTTGATATCGCCATCGCAGCGCCTTGTGACTAATCGGACCGGGGCACTGTTTAGCCGTATGAATGGCGCGGGCTGCGACAAACACGGGGGCTGCGCTCGAAAGCAAAGCGGTTTTTGAGCCAGTTCTCACCACACGATTGGACTGCTTTCAAGTGGGAGGGAACAACGTCATTCCGTCACTATGTCACAGTCGTACTGCTCCTTGCGGTGTTTCTTGCTGCGGAACTGAATCCATTCTACTTGAAGGTACGCGATACCCCTGATGCAATGATCATGTCGGTCTTTAACGGACATGTCAACGATGAATGGTCATTCTAGTCATTGTTATGGATGGAGCCCGATCATCCAATTGTCATAATGCGGCTTGCATCTGTCTTTTTGTGCGCTTTACCGGCTGTACGGGAGCTATACCAGTACATCAATGATCCAAAGTATGTTGGCCCGTTATTGTTTTTCCGTCACGTGACAATTCTCCGGACAGAAGAGCAAAGCGCATGGGCCAACATTGTTGGCTGTTGCTCGCAACGGTCCTGACAGAGCTGTTGGTGATTACCAAATGGAGCAGTGAGATGTTCCATGAGCCTCTGCCACAGCACGTACAATGGGGATGGATCGTTGGAGGGGCACTTTTGATACTTTACCCGATAGTCCGGGTAAGTGGTCGAACTGGGTTTCAGGTGTGAGAGACTGACGCGATGATAGTTTGGGGTCCCGACCTCCCGACGATATTTGCGCAGGCGAAAGCGCAAGGGCAAAGCCAAGACGCTGTGATTGTTTCAAGGTTCCCGTTCTCTGTATATATATACTGTTCGACGCAAAACGATGGCAGGATTGTAGTGGGATTTGTACCAGGAATCTGTCTAGCGTATACACATTTTAATTCGCTCTGCAAGTAAGCTCTGGCTCGTCGGTTTTGCGTCGTCTGACCTCCCGCCAGGGCTGCCGGTGAACTGCCGTAAAAGATTGCCATTGTGGGGGATCGAACTGGCGATCGCGAGAATCCGCGAGAGGCGTGCCGAATTTTCTGGTGTTTGCCCGAGTGGACAAACAAGTGACAGCAAGACGTGGATTACAGCGCGCGCTGTCGCAGCCAAAGCACCCTTGACCACTTCTTGTTCTCTTACCACCACCATCTCTCATGAACGACGACCAGCAGAACAACAATGGTACCCGTGGTCTACCTTTCAATACCAGTTTCAACATCGGAACGACCATCCAGAGCGTTTTTCGAAACATCAATCACGCCTTTGCAAACAGCCATGATAGCGGAGGCCAGGGAGATAATTCACGAGATCCCATGAGTGACATCCCACCTCTCGAATCGCTGAATTCCGTGGGCAACGGACAGGACATTCGTCCCACGGATGCCACAGACCCACCAGACCCACCCACACCTTCAACGTCCATACCCGTGGACGCTGGTGTACCTCTTTCTCAACTCGACTCGCAGCAGGACGACGACGAGCACTCTATGCCAGACCTGTACTCTGTGTCCGACTCGTCGGATGAATCAGACGCTGGCGTTGTTTCTCACAACCCAGTACCGCCACGTCAAGACACCCATGCTGTGGATGAAGATCACGATAGCGCTTGGACAGACGATGAAGGTGATGCACCCCGCGTCGAGCCCGCCATTGGGACCCGGCGTGCGCGTGTGGACGACGACGGTGACGACGCTCGGGATCGTCGGCATCCCTCTGAGCGTGTGGGCGGTCCCCCTCCAGCGCCTGCCGCGCCGCAAATTCCGAACCCGCAGCAACCGCCTCGTACGCCCGCGGGCTTGTTTGGCGCCTTGTTTGGTCTGGGCCCTCTTGGAGGCAATCACCCTGGAGGCGACGGTCCAGCCGAGCACGTACAGCCACATGCACATACTGGTGAGGGTACTGCAAATCCGTCGTCTGCAAACAATAATGCAACTCCCCCGCGCGGTACTCCGATCTTTACAGCAGGCTTTACGTTCACCATACCGCTCTTTGGACCTACCCCTGCTAATAACGGTAATCGGACGGGACCTGGTCCTGGTGGGCTCCCAGGCATGATGGGTATGGATCCAGCTGCCAGGGAGCAGCTGCTTGCATCGTTTGCGGCCTTTTTTCAAGAGTTTCAAGCTATGGAGGAGGGGAGAGAAGACCCGGAGCGTGCGAAGAAGCTGCTTGCTGGTCTAGAGGTTGTCCCATTGGGACTTGTCAAGAGATTAGAACGTGTTGGAGGTGCACCAGGGGGGCATGCTGGGGATTCAGCTGCAGAAGGATCGTCGTCTGGATGTGCCGTCTGCTGGGACACGCTACTGGACGGCGAGAGCGACAACTTTAGTAGTCTCCAACCTTCCGCAAGTGAAGCGCCGCAGTCGGGGAATCAAAACGAGACGCATACAGGGAGCTACGCGATGGACGTTGATGCTTCCGCTTCGCATTCAGACGCAGGGCCATCCAACTCGGCCTCACCTTCCCCTGAAGACGAGCCCAAGATAATTGCGCTTCCATGTGCTCATGTGTTTCACGCGTCTTGTCTAGTCCCATGGTTCACGAGGGCAAGGCAGGCGACGTGCCCGACCTGCAGGTTTAACATTGATCCCGAAAACCTGACCTATACTCCACCGACTAGACGTCCGTTTAGCCGGGCGCCTCCTGCTCAACCAGATAATGCCGCAAATGCCGCACCAGCTGATCCGCAGGCTGCGCCGCAAGTCCCTGGAGAAGGTGGTGTTCCCGCTGCTGCTGCTGCTCCACCGCAAGTAGATCCCGCGCGCCCGACCGCGGATACCCGACCTGCGACGGACAGAGGGCCTCCTAATACTCCTCTACTCTTTCCTCCTAATGCACAAGCTGGCGCTGGCCATGGTTTCAATCCATTCTTTGGCATACCCGGAGTCCCTATGTTTTCTTTTCCAGCTATTCAAATACCCTTGAGGCCCCCTGGAGGACCAGCCCCCGGAGATGGAAACCAGGGTATGTTATTTCTACTCCCTCTACTCCATCTGCACAGTGTCCCTGCCGAGCTCGACTAACGAGTCTTTGTTGTCTGCAGGTATGGATGTGTTGACGATAGGGTTGGATATGTTTGTCGGTGTTCCGCCCGGTCCAGAAGAACGACGGGATGAGCCCCGTGATAACACCGAGGGCGGTGATGCTGCTGGTAATGGCGAAGAGGGTGCCGGTGCCGCTGGCGGAAATGGCACTGCGAACCCCAACGGGTTCGCAGATTTCCAGTCGATGATCGAGGGCTTATTGCGTACGACACGGACGTTTATTCCAGTCAATGGACAGCAAGCTGGGCCCGTCCCCTTTCCTTTCCCCTTTCCCGGTCCCGGTCCTGCTCCTCCTGCTGCGCCTCCTGCAGACGGTGCTCAACCTCAACCTCAACCGCAAGCTCGACCAATGCCAGAAGCTGGAGGGCGTCAACCTGGTGTTCCTCCTATGAATGGTCCTCGCATCTTTCCAATCCGTCCAAACATGTTCCGGCCTACACGCCCAATGCCACCCCGCCGGGAGCGCAAGACATGGACGCTCCCGCTTGCGCCTGGACCGTCGCTTCGCCAACGTGTGGAACAACGAGAGCGAGAACAGGGTTTGCGCTGCTCGGACACGAGCTGTGGCGTAGGTCCTTCGGATGACGATCCATACCCCGAGCCATCGGTGTCGTCGGTCCAGCAAGTATTTATTTGCCCGCTAGGCAGCGCGGCTAATGACGCACCTGTATGCGCGCATGCATTCCATCCAGAGTGTTTGGTGAGTGCGGAGCGTGTGGCTGGCTGGGGTGCGGACAAGACGGGGGCGTCTGTAGAAGTGTCGTGTCCGGTGTGTCGGGCTGTTGGGTGTGTGACGCGGGAGGAGTGGGAAACGGGGGTCTCTGCGCTCTGAGGATCCCCATTGGATCTGCCAGACGCTCGTTTGATGGTGCGTCTGGGCTTCCTTGTCGAGATTCTCGAGATGCTGACATGGCCTAGAATAGACAGTCGTGACGTGCGCGCGTCTCGCTCGACGCCCGGCAAGGCTCGTGACGACGATGATGTTATCGTCTTCTCTCCGCTCATTTTCATTGTGTCCTAGCTTTGTTCGCCTCGTAGTATGATAATTGTATCCATGGCATTCAGTACGTACGACTTAAAGTAATTAAAAGATCATGCACGTTATGGACAAGATTAAATGGTTTTATTGTTTGCGAGACGGTTGCTCTTTCATCTCGCCTTTTGGTTGCGACGTCGTCTTTGCTGGCCATCTATCTTGTCTTTCTGATTGACGGCAGAATGGAAGGGGGAGTCACAAGTCACGAACACAGCCACGGTCACGCTAAACTTTCCAAATGCGGATCCACGAGGTCGAGGAGGAGGAATTCTACCATTCATCGAACACCCTATCCAACGTGGTGTGGCGTGACCACGGAGATGGACTAGTACGTGATATCACGAACCAAGCTCAAAATGAATGGGTGGGTGGGGGTCTGCCACTGGGGATTCTGGAACGCTGGGTGATATGAAAGGACACGTCACCTGCTGATGCGGCGATCACAAGCTCTATACAATATATTTTTACAATCACGATGTTGCTATTGTTTACATACATCTAAACCCGGAGGGGATAATACACGGTCAAAGCAGTTTAGGCAGCTTTGACTTTCTCGCGGAGGATGCCCTTGAGCTTCTCGCCGTCCTCTGCGAATTTCTTGATGCCCTCGTGGAGCTTGTCAAACGCCATCTGGTCCTGGAGGAGGGACCAGCGGAACTCGGGCTCGTCGTCGATGTACGTGACCTTGGCGATTGTCTCGGTGACTAAGCGTGATGTGTGAGCGATAAGCATTTAGATCTAAAATAAAATAAAACGATAATGACAAAAACGGAAAGAAAAAGGGATTGCGAAAAAGAGAAAGGGGAAAAGGAATCAAGGAACGAATCGATTGACGGATCAATGAGCCGTCACACGTTCGCCAAGGTTTGAGACAGTGCTATATCGAGCGAGTGAATGGAGTGAATGGACCCACCCGCTTGTGCATTCAGTTTCTTGGGAACTGGTTCCGTGGACTTCTTGAGTTCATCGAGCAGGACAGGCGAGATAGTCAGAAAGTCGACGCCAGCCAATGCTTTAATTTCGCCAGTCTGTGGGGAACCAACGAGAAGAATTTGAATTGCGGATCGGCCGATGGGGATGCGGCGTATTGAGTGAGGGAAAAGCCAAAAAGACGCTGCAAGCTTAACGTACGTTACGGAAACTGGCACCCATGACGATGGTGTTGTACCCGTGTTGTTTGTAATAGTTGAAGATCTTCTTGACCGATATGACACCAGGGTCCTCATCACCTTCGTAGGTCTTGCCAGTACTCTTCTTGTGCCAGTCGAGGATCTATGTTTAGAAGAAATGAAATGAAAGGCAGGGCGTGTGCGCCACATGTTGGAAAGATCCGAATAGAAAATCGAATAAATTCAACTTACACGACCAACAAAGGGCGAAATGAGGGTCACGCCAGCCTCGGCGCAAGCAACGGCCTGACCGAAACCGAAAAGAAGCGTGAGGTTGCAATGAATACCGTCGTCTCGCTCGAGTTCCCTAGCGGCCTGGATACCCTCCCACGTCGATGCGACCTTGATGAGGATACGCTCCTTCTTGATACCAACAGATTCGTAAAGCGCGATGAGTTCTTTGGCCTTGATGACGAGAAATGATTAGTGAGGCATCAGCACGTTTGCCGAATTACGTATTCGCGTGTTCGAGATCATTTACCTTTTTCTTGGTGCCTTCTTTGTCAAAGGAGAGGCGAGCATCGACCTCCGTCGACACACGCCCGGGGATAATAGCGAGAATTTCTTTGCCGAATTCGACGAGCTAAAATGAAGGTGATGGTGAGAAAGATGGTGACAATGGAAGGGCTTCCATTCATACCAAACGGTCCAGAGCGGCATTGGCCTGTTCCTCGAGGGTCTTGCCCTTGGACTTTCCATACTTGACGGCAGCATCGATGAGACGTGCATATTCGGGTTTATTGGCTGCGGCCAAAATTAAAGACGGATTGGTAGTCGCGTCCTACGCGGTTTGAATATTGATATGCGACAAGCCCCTGGATATCAAGACGTACTTGTGGTTTGTAGGCATCGATCGCTGATAAGATCGCGCTCGAGTGTCAGTGGGCGCTCAAGATTGGCGGGAATCGTGATGCTCACACTCAAAGTCGCCAGAGTCTGAGACGACGGTGGTCCCGGTCTGCTTGAGGTGATCGAGAGATGTAGTCATGACGAGCGACGTTGGAGGTGGGAGACAAGCTGAGTGATAAAGAACCGCCACAGTGCTTGGTCATGATCTTCCCGAGCTTTCCAAGGCCTAATCACCTTCCGACACAAGACGGGCTGCGTGCACAGTCCCAGTTTTTTCACTGTAGCGCCCATTCTCTCGGAGCCCGTCGCATCGTCGTTTGAAGTGAGTCAAGCGGGCAATTTACCCGTCTTCGATTTTTGTCATCTGGTACATCATATCGCAAGATGCTCAAAGACCAAAAAGATACGCGAACACGGTGTCCAGCGACCCGAAGACGACACCATGTATGTATGTAACCGACAGATCTAGACAAGGTGACTTGTATAAGTATGTCATCCATCTGCAATGATGGACGAGTGACGTTATCGCTTGACGACTCTCCAGCTATTCAATTTGCTCTTCATCAATCCAAAACAGGCTTAGTTACCCTTGGGGCCCGAGCTCTTCCATCGGGTAGTTTTGCAGATGCAGTCTCTTGTGCTACTGTGGCGTCAACGGTGCTGACGTTTTATTATCCTCGTTAGGACCGGTACCAGAGTCGCGCCGACGTCACGGTGAACATAACGTAGCTAGGCGATCACCAACGACTTTGGCCGCGACGGACCATTTTGACTGCGTAACAATTTTCCACGTCGCAAAGGGGGACTCGTTGGATAAAGCACAAAGGTGGGTGTCTATCAGAAGTGGACCGTGGGATGTTATTTAGGCACTGGGTCAGGTTTATTTTTGACACGTTCGTTTGATTGTTGTGATATGCACTCTGTACAGGAAAGTCGTCTGTGCTCACAAACTAGCACCAACCAACCCGCACTCCTGAAACCATACGAGCCCTTGGCTTCTGTTGTCGACATCCTGGAGAGTTATCCCCAGGTGTCCTGTTCACCTGTCTTGCCGTGCTCCTCCCGCTGGCGTTTCCAATTAGAATGGTTATGCTCTTACACTTGGGACCATGTTCTCGTGTCTCACTGATGACTTGTGCAGAATACTTCCTCATTTTCGGCGGTCAGTCCGATATTGCCGCTATTCAACGTGGGAACCAGTCGTGGGGCACGTGGCTCGAGGTCGGCGTATCCTACGCGTTGGCGCCGAACCCGCGTCTGATCCGTTCAGGCAGCGACGTCGTACGACAAGAGGCATATTTAACATTGATGTCGACAGGTCCACTGTTATCTGGTCCGGGCGGGCGGGATATTCGCACTGGCAACTGCCGTAATATCGCCCGTGACATGGATGATAGGTGGTAGACTGAGTATGGGCCAGCGATTTAGGGGAATATCCTCAATTCAGTGGCAATTACTCTCGCTCGAGCGATTGGCATTCCTGCCCACGCATCACAAGAGCGCCATCAAACCTACCGTACGGACGCAAACAAAAAATCTACTCGGGCCCAATCCCCTAAATCGTGGGAATGTGAGCAAATTAACATCTATGTGAAAGAAAGCGGCAACGGTGAATGGATTCGTGCTCTAAATATTCCGTCAGAGCATATTGTGAGGCTCTCTCTTCGGCCTCTCAAGTGACTTCGCTTTGTTGCGTTTGCTGCTCTCGGTGCCAAAGGTGATCTCTTTAATGGACCGGCACCTGGTTCCAACATCGTCAACTATGTCTCGCACGCTGACCTTGCTGAAAGTTATTATTATTTCGTCCCTGATGGTAATGCCCTCGTGTATGCAGCCGTCTTCTACTGACAACGTGCATTGAAACAGGAAGGTACCGGCTCGTCGATAACCAAGGGTTAAACGATACCGTTACCTCATCTGCTACTCTTCAACGTTTCCCCACCTTTCGTGAAGACGTTGCCCGGCGTGATGGCAACCATTGTGTAATTATGGGAGGCGGAGAAGCTGAATGCCATGCTGCTCACATTATCCCACATGCCAAGGGCGATGAGGTATTGTGCTCACTTTCATTGCAGATGTATGACTGGCTCTGATAATGTTCTGCTAGTACATCCAGTTCGTCGTTTCGGATCGTAGCAGTTTATATGAGGATCAATCCCATCTCGAAAATATTGGTATTGGTTCCACCGAGACTGCAATATTTTTGAGCGTCGATCTTCATGGTCGGTTTCGCCGGCGAAAGAGTGCATTTTTGAAGGTATGTGAGTCATCTTGGCTATTGCCTTCAAATATGAAGCGACCGCTTTTTCTAGACTCCCAACTTTACCCTAAGCCCTGCTGACATCCCAAGAGTGGAGTCAGGTGTAACACCGGCTTCA